>JANHQD010000886.1:0-14213 GCA_024721195.1 Marasmius sp. AFHP31
TGTGTGTGGATATGTCCAGAGTGTGTGGCCTGGATATATCTGGTCAGTGGATATATCCATGCCCTGGACATATCCAGGGCAAGGCTTATCCCTAGATTTTGCACAGATATATCCAGGTCTCCCTGCCAAATGGCTGATGGCCGGATATGTCCAGATAGGCTGGATATATCCATGGACAGGCTGGATAATATCCGGATATTTTCACCAGTTAGGTAGCATGATTTGAGTGGGGCAATGCTACCTAACTAGGTGCCAGATAGGGCTGCCTGAAGTGTCAAAGTGACAAACAGGCGCTAAGAAAGGAAAAGATAGGGGAAAAAGCGTCACTTTATGACACAGCATTCATTACTCAAATCACCAAACCTCTCCTACTCCACTGGCAGACTTTCTTCTGATCCGGGCCAAGCTACTTACCCCCGACTTGGCTCAGACTTAGCTTGGACTTGTAAGTCAAGTTTTTTGTAAGTTCAATAAAATTTGATTTGATCTACATTAATACATGAGTTTGAGTATTATCTTATCTACTATATGAAATCCAGACACTCCGCTCGACCCCAGCAGATCAAAATAACGTGACCACCAGTGCTAGCACCCGCCACAACGGGTGCTATGCAGGTGTCCAGACATCCACCTAGTGTCAGCAAGTATTAGCATTCAATAGTAATTAAAAAAGATAAGAAAAACTTACACTGGTAGGGACTGGGGGGGCGAGGCGACAGGCATGGTGGTGGTAGGAGGATGAGCTGGCATGATTTGTTCCTGTTTACACATGGCATTGATGACATTTTATTTTTATCTGCTGGGGGGGTCGAGCAGAGTGTCCAGATTGTACATAGTAGATAAGATAATACTCAAACTCATGTATTAATGTAGATCAAATCAAATTTTATTGAACTTACAAAAAACTTGAGTTACAAGTCTAAGCTAAGTCTAAGCCAAGTCAGGGTAAGTAGCTTGGCCTGGATCAAAAGTAAGTCTGCAGTAGATTACCACCTCTCACCCACCTTCTCCAGAAGAATGCAAAGCAGAGATGGTTGGAACCCCAACAGATTGTCTTCTTGCTACTCAAAGAAGCTTTTACTCCAGCCCCTATTTTATGCCACTCCAATCTGACTTTGCCATTAGTGGCAGAAGCTGACACCTCAGACTATGCCATCCTGTCAATAATCTGCTAATCACATCCTCTCACCTCCAAACTACATAGACCCATTCCCCAGGTCCTTCTGAGCTCAACCCAGAGAGTGGAACAAGTTACTTGCAAGTACACTCACACTTGTACTCACAAGTAATTACATCTCGAATATGGCTACTCGCACCCGTGTCCCACCTGTGTGAAATAAGTACTCACAAACTGCAAGCACTACTTGTAAGGCAAGTGAGTACCTGCAAGTACAGCAACTCGCAAGTAACATATACAAAAACCTACAAGTTCTGTGTGTAGATGAGTCATAATTTACAAGTACTTGTGGGTACTAGTGTGTATGGGTATGTAGTCATTCTAAACAATGCAAGTATTTACAAGTTTAGTTATACATAGAACACCAATAGGCTACTTCTGGCCCAATGTTATGACTCAGAGCACTCAGACAAGTGCTCGAACCACTTAGACTGGAGTCCTAGGACCAGGAACCCAACAGGAGTATGGCCGACTACAGAGACGACTCCGCAGGACCATAACCCCGACTTGACCACACGGAACAGCAATATATAATCGGGACACCCAGTGCCAAACTCTTACTCTGTAGTGCCCTGAAGAAGCACCGGCCCTCAACTCCCGAAAACTCAATATTATACTTGGGGAACAATAACCCACAACCCTTTACCAATGATCAACCTCGAGGACTTTAATCCATAGCTCCCAAAACACGAAGAAGCGCCACCAACACGAACAATACCTTGCCCGATACATTAAAAACCCGCAGATTCCAACAGCTGTGCCCACAGTCCTACCATAGCACTTGTAAATAAATTTATAATATAAACCCTACGGAGTCACTACGCCTGTAGTCGTTAATTTATCTCGTAGATAAATCTCGCAGTTCCCACAGTAGCTACTAGTAGTATAAAAGCCTGAAGCTTGACCCTGTCAAGCTTCAGCCTAGATATTTTTTACAGTACTCGTTACGCCCCATTACTATCTCTCTATTTTAAACTCTACTCTGTAGAACCTTGTAGTACTACCTACTACAAATACAAACAATAACATTACCTCTCAATCCAATGTGCATCCCTTGTGTGAATACACCAAATACCACAGAATCAAGACATTACTCACATACCTTTAAGACGCTGTAGTCGCAGTAGTACAAGCTAACCTTTGTTTCAAGGGTGGAATACTGTAAGGGACAGATCGAGAGTGATGTTCAATAGATTAGTGCCTTACATAGACCTGCTCAGTAGACAATGCTGTTATCAAACTCAGCATAATACTTGTCAGAGATGTGAAATCCAAATGATGCTGCCACATAAACAGTCTCCAGTATGGTGGTGTTGTTGGTGAACTTGAGTAGGTGTGAGTCAATGATGTCAAAAGCAGGAATGACCTTCCAGATTGCAGGTCTCTTCATACTCTTGAACTGTAGGTGAGGCTGAGAAATCGATTGAGTATCTTTGAGAGGCCCTTAATGATATCCCACTTGTTGCCTGTCAACTTGGGAAGTTGTTGCTTCTTATTCTCCATTCATACATCGAACAAACCTTGCAATGGAGGACAGAGGTCAATAACCAACTGGAATGTCACCGCAAGGCTATTCCAGCAAGTGGCAACTGGCCACTTGATTGTAGAGAAGGTGATCTTGTGCTTGAGCACAGGTTCTTGAGCCGAGAGCATAGGTGGGGGGAATAGTGGATCCTCTTCCTAATCTTTGCAACCTTCTTACATGCACATCTTACAACTGCCCAACCAGTGTCAGTGACTGTAGAAGGTGTTCTAAAGTGCTAGACACTAAGGCTTCAGATACAGAGACAATGGCGGCAGAAGTTGTCTAGCGGAGAAGACGACAGAGATGGCAGAGACAGCAAACAGCGAGCAAGAGCAAGTGAGGAACTGGTCCCAAGTTAGATACATTGCAGATAAAGGGAAAGACAGAATAACTACTCACCTGGTCCCAACAACAAGAGGTCAAGATGAGGGACCAGGTGTAAACTACCTAGCTTACATACTAGAATATGAGTTGTGCAAGAATAACAGAAGAGAATAGGGAACAAGGGGAGAACAGTAGTAGTCCGGGTATAAAACAAGAACAAGTCCAAAACGAGTAACTGTTGGATATAAAAGAACAAAGAGAACAATGGAAACAATAGATGGGATCAGTTGTGAAGACAATGTGAAAGAACAAGGAGGAAATGATGTGAAACAGGGAAACAGGCGTCTGATAGGCGTCAATGTAACAAATGAGCGCTAATATGAGAATGGGTGCCAAGAAAGCAAAAGATAGGGGAAAAAGCGGCACTTTATGACAGGAGGAGGCTCCACATAGCAGTCCCCTGAAGCATAGTCCTGGTCCGAGATAATGGACTTAATCATCTCAAGGTCCTCCTGCTCATGGATGGTATCCTGATCCTCCTTCACTCCTCATCCTCAGACACAGTGTTGTCCTTGTTGTCCTTTTTGTCCTCATCATCTCCATCCTCTTTGTCATAATTGTTCTCAAACTCAACAAGGAAGCCACTGGCAGTTTTCCAGGCTTTGGTAGACTTGAATGGGAAGCAAATTGCCTTAATGATAAGGTTTAGGATGTGGCACGTACAGCACACATGAGAATATTCTCCTGCAGGAGCATTGTTGAGCATGTTTATAAGAGGCTTGATCATAGTATCATTGTTGGAGGTGTTGTCATCAGTAAGCCCAAACACTTTCTTTGTGATTCCAAACTGCTTCAACCACTCCATAAGCTCTTGTGCCAGGTAGATACCCTTGTGTTGCTTGTGCAGCCTAATGACAGGATCAAGTAAGAACAGGCAGGTTATCTCGAGAAGAGCTCACTAACTTGATGAAATCCAACAGAAATGAGGTCATCTTGCCCATCTACCAAATGAACCAAGACCCTGAGAAAGGAGCAGACATTTTGTGGAGACCATCTATCTTAAAGAAAGGTGCAAGAAGCCTGGATATTCTTGGAGTCAGCTGGCAACGAGTGGAAGGGTGCAGCGGTGAACCTTGATGACATTGGAGGACACAGCTGAGGGGCCCATGAAATAGGTGTTAGGATTAAATGCTCTGGCAATTGCGAGCAAGGGACTGTCCTTCACAACTGTGTAGGGACATGAACACCTGGAAACCCAGTACATGGTCTGTAGCTGCACCTTGCCCTTGTTGTAGGTGCCACCTGTTGCATACTGGGTGATATGCTGTTCAGTGGGTGCCACCTTTATGTTGCACTTGTCAGTGTGGTTCTTGAGATTTGTGGTGAACACATTGTATCTACACCATGTGATGACCTTGTTCCTAGAGGAGGAAGTCAGGATAATCTTTATGATTGTAGTAGCAAAGTAACATACCTTCTAGTGCATTTGAAGGAGTATTTCAAGTCTCCACACTCTTTGACAATGGTGGAAGGCCCAAAATGTTGATAGCACAATCATTCCACTTCTTCATCTGCACCTAACAGGTTCCTCCATTTCTCTTTCCTGTGTACTTCACGATCCACTGGTGATTCTTTTCTTGTTATTTCAAGTCCACATAGCTCATCACTTTGGCCTGCTTCTTGGGCTGGGATGACTGGGACACATCTAGTTGTGTGGACTGAGATGATTTGCTGATCATTTCGATGTCGGAGTTGGTGTCACTATTAGAGTCAACTTGGGAGGCCTTGTGTTTGGCAGCCATAGTGATGGAGTGGGAGAGAGGGCAAAAGTGAACAACCAGTGACACAGAGTTTTTGAAGTGCCAGACACAGCCATTGTTTGTGAATGTGGCAGACTGATGACTCTGAGTGTGCAACATAAGGGCCACTACAGTATCCACTGCTGAATCACTTGGACCTGAGAGCACCAATACTCATTGGGATGATCAGTAAAGGTGACTTGAAGTCCCTGCTAGATGTGCAACATGAAATCATAATCCATTTGTGCACCATGAAGACAGCCCAAAGATACTGTCTCACTGAGTGTACTGCAATATCAATGGTACGAGTGATGACTTGAAGGTTGAGATCAAGAGCTGTAGGCAAGCCAGTAATGGACAGTGTGAGTAGAAGAGATAATCTATATACAAAATGTGCAGATGTAACTGACACCTCTACCAGTCCGGAGAGTGCTAGGAATGTGTTGGCTTGACAACGGTTACACCCTGCTAAGGATAGACAGAACATTAGGGAACTCCGTCAGTCAGAACTTGGAGACAGGTTGTTTCACAGGAAAGACAAAGGCAAAGAAAAACACAACAATGGTTTAATACAATCTTTGATGGGCAAAACACCTCTCAATGGGTGATACGGCTAGACCTCTCAATGGATCTTATATGACAACAATGAACAACAAGATCACTCAATGGGCCAAACAATACATCAATGCACCAAGGATGATGGTATGACTGAGACTATTCAAAAAATCAAGATGCAATTCAAAAGCTTTTCAATTTCTCAATGATGCACAGTATTTGTTACAAAAACTGGGCAAATGCTCTATGTGGATACAAGACTGCTTTATGCTAATGCATGTGTGCAGATGTTCCCAACTTTCTTACTGATATGGGTAGTACTTGCTGAGGAACCTACATAATTCCTATCTCCTTATATACTTGTCCAACTAACTATCATACCAATTATCTATTCTGCCTGTTTACTCTATGTTTCTGTAGGAATGTTGCCTGAAGAGGTAAAATCCTGCCCTGTCAGTCAATAATGCCTACGAATTTTAGACTGTCAGTTCTATTGATGGCGTGCTCAGAGGTTTATAATTCCGTGAGCTTGTTCTGACTCAGCCCGCCAGGACCATCCACATAATCCCAACACTCTTATTGGTTCTAGCAATTTTCTTGCTCAGTCATCTGAGTTCTCCAGAACTACATGCTTCCAATGCTCCATATCTCTCTGGTCCCAGGCCAAGCTATGTTCCCTTCAACATACTCAAACCTCCTCAGGAAATTGCTCAATGCCTACTTTACACTTCTGGGACAAAGCTCCTGATAGTCAATGGCCTGTAGTCAAACTAGTTCAGGAGTTCTACAAAGATGTGTCATGATCAACAGTCTTCTTGTTCCTGAAAGGCTAATAGTCTAACTTTTATTTCATAGAGATCTACCCTGCTCACCCCATTGGGGTAATGGCTGGCAACCTTCCCTATTGTTGACTCTGGCATTTAGCTGCACTCAGTTCTTCCGTCAATTCACCTGGTGGTATTGCGCTTTAAACATACACGTAGTAAAAAGTCTAGATTTCAAAGCCATAGAGTACAAAATATGCCGGTGGATCGAACTTAGAGTCCATTAGTACTCAGTTTGACCAACAGTAGAACCACTTGACTATGAGAGCTCAACGAGTAAGGGATATGAACTGGAGAAGTGACCAACGGGTTTAAATAGGATTAACAGAATCTTATTGACTGTTCGAGAGCTGGACCAATGAGCATCCAGAATCTACTAAGGCGAGGACACTACCTAGAAGGACTTGTTACTAAAGTTAATAGAACTGTTGTAAGGACTGAGTTTGAGACCTGATAAGTTAGGGCTGCTGGTAGTCTCCAACGGCGGTGAAGTATAAGGTCTAGTCATATGCTCAATAGTGTCGGCAGGATTAAAGAAGAACATCCGGACTGGAACTGCTTCACGAGGAGTAAGCACGGGAATGGCATTGAAAACGGCATCCACCCAAGCTCTTAGAGCACCAGGAATAAAAGCTGTAGAAACTGTCATGAAGTGCCGCTTTTCCCCTATCTTTTCCCTTCTTAGCGCCCATTCCCCTTTCAGCGCCTGTTTGTCACTTTGACGCCCATTTGTTACTTTGACGCCTACCAGATACCCGGTTCCCCTCTTCCCATCATTCCCATCATTTCCCTTCCCATCCTTGTTCTTTCACATCGTCTTCACAACCTATTCCATCCATTGTTTCCTTTGTCTTCTTTGTTCTTTTATATACAACAACTACTTGTTCTGGACTTGCTCTTATTCCATACCTGGACTCCTATTGTTTTCCCCTTGTTCCCTATTATCTGTCTTTATTCTCGCACGACTCATACCCCAGTATATAAGCTAGGTAGTTTACATCTGGTCCCTCATCTTGACCTCTTGTCATTGGGACCAGGTGAGTAGCTAACTTTGTTTCTCTTTATCTTCAATATATCTAACTTGTCATTGGGACCAGTTCTTTGCCTGCTCTTGCTCTCTGCTCGCTGTCTCTGTCATCTCCGTCGTTGTCTCCGCTGGTCAACTTCTGCCGCCGTCGTTTCTATATCCAAAGTCTTAGCGGCTAGCGCTTTAGGACAGAAACAGAGAGGATTCCAATCTCTGCTATAACCTGAGCATATGGTCCTATCTGAGTGTCGAGTATGTCACGAAAGGTGGATTCGTCGGTTTGGGGAGCGAGGTATAGGAAGTCTTGTAGAGGATTGAGACGCATAGCAGTGTTGTGTAGGAATGGGTCTTCTTGGCTACAAAGGATGTAGAACTGAAGGAACAAGGCAAAATAAGCCTCTCGATTTCCAGTGCAGAGTTCGTTGAGTTGTTTAGCATTAGGACAAGATCCTTATTGCACTGACAGCCTAACCAGTGGGAAGGTTGTCCTTGCAAGATCACCACGGCTTCCAAACCTTGTCCGAATCTTGTCCACGCAGTTGATCCCACAGACCAACGTCACTGGCACCGCAACCCTGAAACCAGCAACTGGAGAATCCCAGGCAAATGGAGAATCAGCTTGGTTCAGCTCATCGAGGTAGAACTCTTTGTGGAGAACAGGAATGTAGTGGTAGAAAGGACAAGTAACCCAGCGACCCATAAGAGGGTGGTACTCAAAGAAGAAGAGGCGTTGGGGTTCCAACTTCGAAGGAGGAGGGTCCTCGATACAACCAATGACTGAGTCGATCCAAGCATTGACAGTGCCAGGAAGGAACGCAGTGTGCAAATGTAAGAACCCTACTCGTGCAATGGCCTCAGCGACCATGTTGATGACAGCCTGAGCCTTGTAGGGAGGGTTGTCGGAGAGAAGATCCTGATAAAAGTAGATGGGGGCTTGCCGAATATCGAAACAGGCAATGAAACCCCAGTAGAGGGATATATGTCGACTGAGGAAGCTGTGCTGAAGGAGTAAGCCCAACAAGGTTCTTGCTTGTGGTCAAGAGGAATGTGAGTGATAAGTCGGTGTTTGGGTAATTTGCTGGAATAATCCTCGTAGTAGGGCCAATGCTTAAACAGCTCTGTGAAGAGTTAGACTGGGTTCAGAAGAAGTAATGTTGAGCCAAAACGTACTGAAGAGGAGATTACAGAAGTAGTCTTCTATAGTTCGGACTGGAGGCATGACCAAGAAGGGGCAAGGATGACTGGCAATGATCGAAGGCTCGGTGCTACAGGTTTTAAGAAAGATTTTGTGGGAAGATGAAGTTCCGAAGCAGGAAATAAGTAATACCCAATGAAACACGAAATGGACTATGGCTCCACGGGAGCGGATAACTGAGAATTTCGCCTTGGGACTAGATAGTTGAACTTCAAAAGAAGGACACGATCACGTTACATTGGGCCAGAGTGTACTATGTGTCTAGGTGAAATAAACTAGGCAGTACAGTATTGTCTAGGTGATCGTACCATGGAATAACGGGTGGCACATCTACTTCCGAATTGGAATAATGCCAAACTGCACCCTGCTGGAGACGGTCTAAGTAATAGAGATTACAGATTAAGGGAGATTAGGCTCGTGGGGTACAAGACAACTATTGACCCATCTGAGGGGTAAAAGCGAAGAACTGAAGTTCCTCATAACCCAGACTTGGAGATGCAAGAGCTTTGGCAGCAAAGGTGACGGCATCGATCCAGGCTTGGACAGCTCCGGGAATAAGGGCGGTCTCCATAGTAAGGAAGCCGACTCGGGCAATACCTTTGGCAATGGTGTTGACAAACTTCTGAGCAGTGAGAGGAAGGTTGATATGGAAGTGGACTTCACAGAAGTACACCTCGTCTTGATAATGATCGTAACGAACGAGGTATCCCCAATATAGCGAACGGTGGTGACTGAGGAAGAAGTGTTGGAACAGGAGACCAAACAAGGTTTCATTATACTGAACGAAGGGAAGAGAAAGGATGAGACGGCAATTGCCCACTTTGAAGGTTGAGTCGTCAAGGTATGGATCAACATTGTAGAACTCTGTAAACGGCAGTCAGTCACCCTAGCGAGTATAAGATGGGGGTGCACCTACGGAATAAGGCATTTCTAAAGTGTTCAAAGATGGTGTGCAAACTCATAATGAGTTTGGGGAGAAAGTAAGCAAGGCTTGAGAAATACACCTCTGGACTTCAATTACTTCTGCACCGGAAGATCGGAAGATAAAATTTTACTTCGGAAGTAGAAACGTGGTACCACAGTAAAAGCTGTTACAGGCCCAGTATCCAAGTGATTGAAATATGATTGACAGTCCTGGAGGTACTACTTCGCCTCTGAAGGTGGAATACCTGTGCTATAATAAAAACAGGACTAAGAACTAAACTTCGGAAGTTACCAAAGCTAGCTTAGATGGCTGAAACTGAAGGGACTCTTGAAGTAAGAGGAGTGGACTTGCGGAGCAAGCACTGGAGCGAAATGTGCTGGTACCTGGGATCCACAAGGACAGTCAGGAATTTGACTAGATAAACTTCGGAGGAGGTATTAGCCATTCTAAATGGCGGGAGTATATACCTCTCGCACTGATGGGGGATACCTGATATTATAGTCGTTGGGAAGCTATAAGACAGGAGGTTCCGACCTAACCTAGGGATTGCAGAAGGGCTGAACTTTGTAAGAGGAGTACAGTACTTCTGAGGGACAGACAGATATGACTCATGGACGGAAGCAGATAGGATAATAAGATACACCAGCTGCAGCTGGGCAAAGGGGAAACGAAATCCACCAAATAGCGTGATACAAGGATCCTTCGAAGCAAATATTAAAATGGTGACTTTGGATCCCAAAACGCATAGAATGATACGAAACTCTCCAAATGACTACTATAATAAGTAAATCCAGCTGCAGAAGCAGGTTATTGAGCAGATTTCTACGAATCAGTAGAATTAGCATATCGTAGAGTATATAAGGAGTGGGGTTTTCATGAAGAATCCCCAAGCAATCCGTACGAGAGTATTCAAAGGATACAAAGCTATTCCACTTGTTGGGTAGTTAGTAGACTTGGGAGTGCTTCTGGAGAGACATTAGAACAGTATAAGAATAGAATGTTGTTGAAAGCAGAACTTGAAATCCATTGAACTTTTGATTGGCTATTGCTTGTTTGTCTGCAACGCCGATTTGAAGGCTTAGCACATTGTTGAACTTCCGGAGCTAATTGAGCTGAGGATTCACTGTAACCATTGATGATTGGTCTTTGGTATTGACAGACTTAGTTGAAGTCTTTTGCCTATTGTTTGATTGATTGAATTGTCCATTGCTACCCACAGACGAATACCCTGAAGCTAGTTGAGCCTAAGGACTTACTTCTGAAGCAACTACAACACCACCTATTCCTGAAACAAACCTAAGAACCTCTCTTCTGAAACACCAATTAAGGCTTCAGAGCTTGTTACAGAGTTCAAGATTGCCAGAGTTGAGCTATTTCTTGAGTCGGAATTCTTACAAGGCTGCTACTACAGTCTAGCTAAGAGTGGAACCTTTGATCAATGCCAATCCCCAATTTCCACACCCTTCAGCTACACTCATGTGTGTTGGGAGGATTTGACTTTTCTGGTAGATTTTGTTATACACCGCGAGTGGCGCTTTACACCAGAGGAACCACAAAGGCTTGGGGTCCTTGACTGGGTTGGCAGAAACTGGTATCCTGGACTCAGGACCACCTGAACAAGAGTGTGAGGGATGAGAAGAGAGGGAAGTGACAACTACAAGCTCCCGACAAGTAGCTGTGATGATAGAAGGAGAGTACTGCGAGCCTCCAGCGAGCAGTACTATGAGAAAAAGGGGTCCTTTTGGTAACGCAGACAGTCGCTATTAGCCAAGGTTCTATCCAGAGACCTGAACTAACAAAGGTTGCACCTGTAGGATGTGATGTGTGATTCACAGAGACAGTTAGTATGCCACAGACTTGAAAGAATAGTCAGCTAATAAGCTTTGATAGACATCTGACTGGATAAGAGACAATACAACCGAACTAAGGTACATGGAGGTTCTACATTTACTTTATATACTATTTGGGCATGAGAGAACTATAGGTCCATATAGGTAAACTACAGGGTAGGAAGGTGAATCAGAGCGAAATACAGAGAATCAGAAAAGGTGTGAGTCATTCCGGGACCATCAGAATGTGCTGCATGTGGTCCTGATATGAGAAAAGGGATCCTGGATTGAATTGTGATGATCCCGGAAAAAGCTGTTAGGGTCCTGATGTGAACCATGTGGGTTTCCAGGATGAATTCATGGTGTCCTAGAACGGGTTCATGGGGTCCCAGAGTGAGATGTCGAAGTCCCAGAATGAATGAATAGGGTCCCAGAGTATGCTGGAGGTTGTCTGAGGGACCCGATGTAGGAGTGAGGAGTGGAGAATGGTGAAAAGACATGATGAAGGGTGGGAATAGAGGGCTGGAAAGATGGATATGAAGGGGGTATAGAGGGGTATGGAATTGGGTAAAAAGGTAGGGGTCCCAGAAATGAGATAGGCAGAAATTTAGCCTGTTACACCAGATCTCAATCTGTATTGGTGCTCCTTCCAGGTAGTGCCTCCAGTCTTCTAGTGTACAAATGATTGCCAGGAGTTCCTTATTGTGGATCTCGTAATTGCATTCTGCTTCCAAAAGTGACTTTGAGAGATCTGTGACCGGGTGCCACTTCTCATCTCTCCCTTTTTGGGACAGGATTCCACCTGTAGCATAGTTCAATCGATCAACTTCCACTTGGAATGGCTTCATGGTATTGGGCATGATTAGGACTGGTGATGAGATGAATGCTTTTTCAGGTCTTTAAATGCCTTCTCACAATCAGCTGTCCACTCCCAAGGTTTTCCTTTTTTGTGAGTTTGAAGAGAGGTTGGGCTCTCCTTGAGAATTCTTCAATGAATTTCTGATAGAAGTTTCCGAATCTTAGAAACGCCTGGGTTTCCTTAACAGTTCTAGGGGTTGGCCACTCCGCTACTCCTGCCACCTTGACTGGATCCATGGTGAGTGTGTTGTGTGAAACAATAAGTCCCAGAAGCTCCACTGAATCTTGTTCAAAGGCACATTTCTCCGGTTTAGCATAGAGGTCCTTGTCTTATAGACATTGGAGGATCTTTTTTACTAGTTTGCAATGTTCAGTCAGGGTTTCAGTAAATACAAGGATGTCATCCATATAGATAACCACCTTTCCTGTGTCAATTGGGTCTTTGAATGTTGAGTTTATCATCGCTTGGAATGTGGCAGGGGAGTTGGTGAGGCCAAAGTACATCACTGTGGGTTCAAAGAGACCTTGGTCAGTGCAAAATGCTGCTTTCCATTTGTCTCCTTCTTTAATGTGGACATTGTTGTATCCTTGTCGAAGGTCAATTTTCAAAAAGATTTTTGCTCCTTTGAGCTTGCCCACCAGTTCTGATGTGAGAGGGAGTGGGTAGGCATTCTTTATTGTACCATCATTAATCCATCAATAATCCTGTGCTGGTTGTAGACTTGCGTCCTTCTTTTTTAAAAAGAAGAACAGATATGAATTCAGCAATTTGGTGTCCCTGATGTATTCTTTTCTCAATTCTTTGTTAATGAATTTATCGAGATATTCTCTTTCTGACAGTGACATTTGATATCCTTTGCTTGGTTGTGGTTTGAACTCTGGTTTCAAGTCAATTGCATGATCCCATTCTCCTCGTTCTGAAAGTTGTTCCAGAGTTTTCTTGTCAAATACTGACAGGTAATCATGGTATTGAACGGGAACAAGATCTTCTTTTGTCCTTGTCAGTTATTTGGTATGTTGGGCTTCAGCTAAACTTTGTGACTGAGTAAATGATGCTCAAATTGCTGCAGGGATTTCACTGATATCTTCCCACTCTTTGTGATCCTCCGTTTTTGCAAACAGAAAGGCAATCGTTCTGGTTGTCCATTGTGCAGGTACCTCTGGGTATTCCTTGTCATCTTCTGTGAATCACCTATTGGGAAGTGGTCTTTTCATTCCGTGATGTTTGGCTGGACATCTGCTTCCTGCTATCCTTTCCACTGGTTAGATTCAATTTCCGGGGCAATCCCCTTTATACTGCAATCAGAGGGCCACCTTGTCATTTCAATCAGTTCCTCGTTCTAGTCAATTTCAGGGTTGTGTTTCTTCAGCCAGTCAGTTCTTAAGATCATGTCACTATCCCCAATGTCAGTGATGTAAAATTCAGCCAGTTCGGTGTGGTGTGAATTTCAGTCTTCTGAGTATATCCAGGGTTGTTGTCTGGTGGAATGCCTGATCCAACCCAGAGTATTTGCACTGTCGTCAAAATTTATGATGGGAATTACCTCTGGTAGTCTCATAAGGGTGAATTCGTTTCCTCTTGTGAATCGTGTGTTGATGAAGATTCACTCTGCTCCGCTGTTGAGAAGGGCCTTTGCATTGACTTTCCGTCCTGTAACTTTTCCAATGAACTCTGCTGCAACAATAATTGATGGAGTCCTCTTTTTCTGTGTAAGTGACGGAATCCTAACTTCACTCAGTTTCATGGTGGTGAGAGGCGTGTATTGAATTAGCAAGTTACTGATACATGTATTTATAACTCCACCTGGCAATGCGGCAGTGGACTGACTCAAAAATTCTTTTTCATAAACATAGAAGTTGTCCTAAAGCACTAGACGCTAGGACTATAGAAACAACGGCAGCGGAAGTCGACTAGCAGAGACGACGGCAGAGACGACAGAGACAGCGAACAGAGAGCAAGAACAGGTAGATAACTGGTCTGGTCCCAATGACAAGTTAGATATATTGAAGATAGAGAGAAACGGAGTTAGCTACTCACCTGGTCCCAATGACAAGAGGTCAAGATGAGGGACCAGGTGTAAACTGCCTAGCTTATATACTGGAAGATGAGTCGCGCGAGAATAAAGAAAGATAATAGGGAACAAGGAAAGAACAATAGTAGTTCAGATATAGAAT
>JANHQD010000900.1:0-14451 GCA_024721195.1 Marasmius sp. AFHP31
GTTTAAGCACGGTAATCATCGTGATGCCTTACACGCCGTTGTCGATGCAGCTTCCATATATCTATCTCGCTCAGAGGTCGCTTTGAGCCCACTGCCTCTTCTCTCTGCCTTCGAGACCGTCTCGTTCAGAATCTGCGTTGAATGCTCTGACTCTTTTTATTCTTCTCCGTGCTCGATGTAGCTTCGCGTGTTGTGACGATGACCGCCGTTTACGTTGTCGATGAAGCTACCGTTTGACGTGTGTCGGTCTAAATGATAAAACCACCGTGCATTTTCGATTTTGCCGTCTGTTCGTCCCTCATCAACTTCTTCCGCGTTCAAATCGAGTATTGCTAATCACAGTCTTCTCTCAGAGGTGTACGTTTCATCGCTCTGCACAAATGTGCTCGGCCGTCATTGGGAAATGCTACGCAACCTATGGTAGTATTAACGATTGGGGAGAGCCCTTACTCCCATGCACAGACACCGCACACGTCATATAAATATCTGTAAGGAGTTCCCGGATTATTTTTCCCCGCCCTACATGTCGTACTAGACCTCACTTTCACCCAAATCTGTAGCACGGTACATGTTACAACTCAATAGTAACGTCTGTGTAGTTGGGTGTATCTGGATGACGAATTAAGGGTAGTGGCACACAAGCAAATGTCACAATCCCACAGAAATAAAGAGCTGGGAACGAAGGAGCGATAAGACGGTGTCCGTGTCCCACCAAGGTTCGGGCCAATCATAATCAATCCTCACGACTCCTAAAACACGAATGACGTTGCATTCTTTTCCGTGTTATTGGAAAGCGAGTGCGACAAGCAGATGTATGGGACCGTGTCGAACGTCGCTAATTTGTGACCGTTCTTGGCAAGCAGGGATCAAAACCTATTTTGCTCCGGGCGTGGTGTCACCTTTGTTGCACTGGAACGCAACAATTGTCGATCTAACATTCTCATGGTGCGTCACCAACACAATCTCTCCCGGTCTGTCACATACTCATATAGAGTCCCTCCAGACACCTATCTACTCATGTCATGTAAAAATTACCCCCCCCCCCCCCCGATAACAAATTCTGCGTTTTCGCATCAAAAGCACATTTATACACGTTTCGGGAATACTGGTGCTGATGAGAACCCCTCCGGCCAGCGTTTTCTCGTGAAGCATACAGCCCGCACTCTCGCGGGTATGCTATACAAAACATTCGAACGGACAATGAAGGGATCAAGCTAGTTCAAGGGAACAAACAGGCACGCGGACGCTCGCCCGAGAAGATTACGTAAGCGGTTACGCGATCAAAACGAGTATATAGTTGGGACCCACACGGACCCACACTCCTGCTTTCATGTCATTGTGATCCCCATAGTGTGTTTTATCTCATTTTCTACTTTCAACAGCCTTCTAACATTTATGTTTGCTTTTTTAGACCCTAGAACTACATGTATCTACGATAATTTCCACTCGGACTGGACGAATATGAATCGACGTGTTAAAAATCGCTGAGGTCAAAGCTGCAGTCCTTCTCGTTCAATCGGGCAAGCGCCCGCGTTCGGGCCCGCCCTCCGACGCCAAACGAGACCAAACGAATGTGTAAGTCCTTCCTCTTCTTCTTTTGTCGCCCTTCCAATCGACTCACCGTCACACCTCTTCTTCTTCCAGTCATCGTACTCTAGCACATCATCGTGCTTAATTCCGTCAATATAATCAAGAAGGAACACCCCAATCGAGGTAATGTTACGCATCCAGTCCTCCTTCAACTTAGCGTTCCGTTCTAATCGTCTCAACAAGGCTCGACATGAATACGAAAGCTCGAAGAACGACAAGTAATCTTTCGTTTTAGCGTTACAAAGGTTATTCTCAGTTCTATCGCATCGACTGTAGCTCTTCCGCCCTCGATGATCCGTGCGGTCGACAAGAAATATCGTCGTCGATTCGATCGGCCAACCAGCCAAGCAGACAGGCCCGGAGACCTTTACGCACTCGAAGGCAAACTAAACGGAAGGTCGTTCGTCAAAATCGGTCGCAGCATCGATCCGGAGAGACGTTTGAAGGAGCATAAAAGGAGCTGTGGATTAGTGAAGTGGGTACAGGCCGGGACATACTCAACGATTCGATCGCACAGAGCTGGTGAGTGATCAATCTTCTTGGTGATCTCGCTCTGACGATAACTCAGAGGCATTGGTCCATATCGAGATGAGGAGGATCGGATTCGTGAGGTTCAAGGTACCCTGTTCATGTACGTGGATGACGTTTTAACTTCGCGTGTTGCTAACTATGATTTTAGGCAAGAGAAACCACCTCGAGCGTTTTTATTACCCTGGATTGAACGCGAGGAAAGCGTTGAGACGGGCGAACGAAATTATGCGCCGTCATCGGAAGGTTTGATTGGTTAGGAGGCCTTTTTGGTTGGAAAGCTTCGGGTTGTAAATAGGAAAACTGTATGTACATGTGGCAACGATTAACCCTCACGACGGATGAGGCTCAAAGGCAAGTTTGTTCTCGTATCACTAGTATCGACGCTCCGCTGACAACTCTTTAACAGAAGTGATTATCTTTCGGTCGTCTGATACGGAAAACCGACTGCTTCAAGATCATGCCATCAACGAATAAAAGAAAACATTGGGTACGTGAGTGATGTCTGATGTTCTGCAGGTCTTACTGTCGCTCGTCATGGGCAAGAATTCGAAGTTTTCACTTCAAGAACGAAAGGCGCATGGGGGCGATGTTCATGGGGTATATACGGCTCGTACTATATTGTGTAGGGTAGTGAATACAGTTAATTTATGATGTTTCAAAAGGTGTCCATGACTTCAAGTGGCGCAGGCTAAAAAGCCGAAGACCGCTTGTATCTACATACTCGGGCCGGCGTCGTGTCATTAACTTTTCGCGTCTGTACTGTGAAGAATCTATGAAGATTCTATGAAGAACGGAAGTCAGCTGATCGCCCGGTCCCGTGACTGGTAATTACTAGTCGCACGAATCCTGTTGCTGCATCAACCCAGCCCTCGTTCGGAGTCTCCTTCGAGCATCAACTCTTTTTACTTCGACGATGAAGCTCTGGCGTGTTGTGTTTGCTCGGAGTACACTTTGATCACCTTTCGCCCTTCCCCCTTCACGATGACCCCCGTTCAAACCCATCGAGATACCTCATGCGCCGTTGTTGGTGCAGTATATCTCGCTCGGGGATTTATTTGGGCCAATCTCCTCTCCTTGAGACACCCTCTACCTTTTCGCTTTGCTCAGGGTCTACTTTGGAGGCTTGTGTCACCTTTTCTCCCGGCTCGAACAAGAACTCACGTATCGCGTTCGCTCAGAGTCTGCCTCGAGCATCCATCCTTCTTTCGAAACTTTCCAGGGATTAAAGCCTTCCAACTTCGGTTGCCTCACGCTGGAAATACGTCTGATGCGTCGGTCGATGTAGTATGCGTTTCCACCGCGATCCCATGTCTGTTAGAAGCCCCTCCACTATCTATCGTGTATCAGAACCAACCTTTGAATTCATTAGAGTCTGGACCACCGTCTCGAAGCACAATCCCCCTCATTCTGTCAGTTCCAACGCAAAGTTTCTGCAAAAAGCATCAAATTTCGGACAAAAACACAACTGGAATACATGTCCTCTTATCTGCGAATCCAAATGATCACACTATCTCGATGACACGCTTGTCGATACAAATCTGGCTCTGACTGCTACCTGGCATTCCCCATACTATTTCCACGACGTCAACGCTGGCACCAGAAGCAATCTCTCTGGCATTGTCCAGTTGACATTTCACGGTTGGCCCTACCGACCAGGTCTGCAGTGTGAGGGTCTTCAAACTAGTGAGCTTGGCAAGACAGTCTGTAAATTCAGCGGTGTCGCTCCATGGGAGAGAATACCCCCCAAGCCATCGTCCTCGTCGCTATCGTTGACTTCCATCTCGCTCCCGTCAATATCAGAGTCTACATCTTCGCTCGAGCCTCCGTCGTCTTCATTCGAGCCTCTATCGCTGGTGTCGCTCAGATCGCCTAGGGGACAGTCATCAGGACATGAGTCGTCCGTGATAGGGGCCTAAAACCAATGTGAGCTCAAAGAACAAGCCACAAAGAATCAGTTATTCACCGATCGCTCCATTACCCCAAACCAACATTCTCTGAGTATTAATACCAGAAGACGTGAGCAGTCTAGAAGTAACTGCCCCGATAGGAGGCGGTTACTCCTTCTTCCCGGGACAAACTCAATAACGAGCTCCGTAAGGTCGATGAAAGAAGGTCCTGCCAAGACCACAGGACGGCCCATGGTCGACGGAAGCAACAGTGCAGTCTTGGTAGGAAAAAGTAGGGCTAGGGCGGCGACGCACTGTGGCGGACCTTCAAGGTGGCACCCTTTCGAACGGTCGCTGGTACATTCGACCTGGATTCGGTCGAACGGACAGATGTCCTCACCGCAGTGAGCAACTCTGACATTCGATAGCTTCGAGGATCCTTTCAGGTTGTTGAGAATGAGGGGAGCCAGGGTATTATGGGGTATGTTTGTTTCAAGATGGGATAGATTGGGGAATGTAGGTGCTTTCCCGAATTGCCACCCCAAATGTCCTGGCTGGAGTCTTCCACGGGCAAGATGAGGCTGAGCTTCCTGAGGGAAGAGTTACGGTGAGAGATGGTTTGGAGGATACTGACGATGAACGTCAGACTACGGATCCCCGTCGGATGTGGCCACTCCAGTGAAACCTCCACGATTTCTGTTGGCCAATCAATCTTATTCGAGTTACGGAGATCCTTGAACGACCGGTAGGTTTGCTGATTGAGGACACCTGGTAAGCATTGAAGCCTATTCTGACAGCTTAATCTAAATCTCACCTTCATCTCAGCTGTTTTGAAGGTGAGGACGGTTAGGTTCAAAGGTTCAAGTCGTAGGCTCTGGTGACACTGGACGTCAACGAACTCGCACCGCCAGACTCTCAGTCTATCTGATATTACATCGGTCTGTGCACGCGAAGAACGTGTGAAGAATATGTGATCGATGGAAGCCTCCGGTTGCATCGACTCGATCAACCGGTGTCCATATGGAACGGAAAAAATGTGCTGATAACGAGGTTAGCGAAGGTGAGATTTGAGAAGCATCAGAGCGTCAGAAGATTGTCACTGAGAAGACTCAAGTCTGTCAGATGTTAAAATCAGTCTCCGCGGATCGATACTGGAGACAGCCAGAATCTCAGGAAACACCGAATGGAGCTCTCAAGATCCATGGTCGTTGGCAGGTTTCACCGAGATTCTATGCGGAGTTCCCGCTAACCACTGGTCGTTCCCGGACATCGAGGACACTCGCACGAATCTAGCTCGACACGTTTACACTCTACAGACTCCTGTGCACGGTGAATCTAGAAGGAAACCATGATTGTGATAGGTCGTTGCACTCTTGATTCGGTAAGACTCAAAACACAATACTTCAGCATCCAATACATCCCAGATCTCCGTTCGCTTCGAATAAGAACAAGATGTACGGTATGAGCCCTTGTCATAACTTCCTCGCCCAAGCCGTGAACACTGATGGAGGGAGTTACTAGGGTCGATAGGTGAGTACTTCAGCTACTTGATGGAGTCTCGTCCTCATAGATCCTGTTATGCAAGGTTAGGCCACAATCAGCAACAGGTCATGTGCCGCATACCTCCGGAGATCCTATGCGCCATATTCATAGAGACACTGCCCGACCCCAATTCAACCTCATATCCGGACGTTTTGCTCACGATGACCCACATCTGCCGCCGTTGGAGAGATGTTGCAATCGATAACCCTACCCTATGGATTTACCCCGATATGAGGCGTGTAACGCTTGGCAACGCGATGATTCAGCGATCGCGTTCCCTTCCTCTACACATTCGGCTGAATCAACAATCTGTCGTTGCGCGTCCTTGCCCATTCTCTTTGTTGGCCAGACAGACCTTTCCGCGAATGAAGAGCTTCGAATGCCACATTGAGAGGGCGGAGACCTTGGAGGTAATGATCCATCACTTGCAGAAATATCCACCCTCCAACCTGAAGTCCTTGACTTTGCGAGTCCTCGTATACCCGTTTCATCCCCGTCCCTTCATCTCTGAACCACCTCCGCTCGCTGCCTTGGGCCACATCAATCTAGTAGACCTCGACTGGGGCAAAAGCTGTTTCTGCAAGCTTACCTCCTTGTCGCTGGTCTTAGGTGGTCTGCCAATGTCCCTGACAAGGTTGATGACGCTCATTCAGCAGTCCCCCCTTCTTGAGGATCTCGTACTCAGAGATATAACATTCCCCAAATCGCGAGTGCTAGATAAATTGGCAACGACTATTGAATTGCCATATCTTAAAGTGCTCGATATCGGAGGCTGCTCATCTCATACCCTTCTCCTCCTCTTAAACCGATTCGTGACGCCGCATACAATTTCTGTATCGGCTCACTTCCCCGATCTTCCTCTGGGATCCCTCTCGTCCTTATGCGAGTTCTGGAAGCGGATCTGTCTGGGCCGGGAAATCCATCATCTTGAGTGCTCCTTGGACAATTATGACCAAGGTGCCACGGCACTGAAAGTCTGTGGTGGACGCCTCACCATTGCTACTTTCGAGGCTATCATCATAGGCTCTATTTTCCGATGCTTCTCATCGTCAGCCGTCCGGACCATTACAATTGACAACTACAATTTGTCAGAAGCGTTGTTACGGCCTCACTTCCGGTCATCGTCGAACCTGCAGATTGTTAAAGTAGGGAATTGCAGCCGATTGAGCTTTCTCGAGCTCATTGACAACTTGGACCACACGCCTTCCATAGCGACGCTCGTCCTTGAGGCGTGGCGGGACCTTGAGGACTATCCCGGTGATTCCGAAGAAGCAATGCCTGTGTACAGAGACTTGTTGCGTTTGGCGCATATCTTCAAGCGCAAACGGTACCCACTAGACGATCCACCCATTCGGGAGATTATATTGGAAGGATTTCATATCTACGACGAGAGGAAAGTATCGACCATGCTTTCTGAAGTGGCTCAAAACATATTGTGGCACGATCTCACGTTTTACTTGACTGACGCTGATCTGATCAAATCGGTGTAGAAGTTGCGTCAAGTCGGACTTGCCTGCGCCAGTTGCGGGAATTCGGTAACCACACTAAATCCTAAGTAGCTGCTTATTCGACTAGTTGTAAGTGTGTAGATTGTTAGAGATTATAGACCGTATACGTATTCGAAGAATCGAAAGTTGGATAGCGAGTCCGGCCGATATTTTTTTTTGGAATCCGGGTTGTAGCGGGCCGGCCGTGTCGTGGGAAGGATTGTATATCTGGCCTTTGCACTCTCAGCGCTCAGCGCTTAGCTCCCACCAAGCATCGTCTCAAACCCAAACCATCCTACTTACTCGTCGACAGAGTCAGCTGTCGGCCCAACCCAAACCTCAGCACCCATTGGAACTAGCATAGTCTCTGGTAGGTTTTGAACTAAGAAAGTCGATGGATCATTATTGACTTGAATTCATTGAACAGTCCAGAACAGTGGCGTTCGCTCGGCCTCACTCAATGCACGAGGAGAAGGAAGGAAATAGACCGAGAAAACGTCTTTGAGCAGAATCAGCGTCTGATTTGATGACCATGAAGGAAGACAAAGCCGTCCACTCGCCCTCCAGTTTAACTCGCCCTCGAGAAACAAAGAAGATAGAGGTCGTCTATATCTCATCTGATGATGAAGAAGCGGCTTCTACGGTGAAAGGACAAGACCAGCATGCCATGCTTCGCAATGTACGTTCTAAATAAATAATGAGATTGGATACGTGTGTTCTTATCGAGCATAACTATGCAGAGGTTCCAAAAGTTGAAGGAGGAAAGCCGCAAGTTGAAAGAGGTTAGTTCACTGGCACTTCCGACGTAGGCAACATTAACGCCAGGTATTGTTGGAATTTCACGACCTAGGACATGGAAGTAAGGCAGCACCAATATGATGGATTAGTGGAAGTGCGTTTTCGGAGTGAATGTGAATCCTCAGTGTATGATACTCACAAATTTGATTAGAAATATGCCAAAGCCAAGAAAGATTTATGGGTGTGTCAGGCCGGGTATGTCAAATTGTCAAAAAAGGGCGCACAAGCCCGGAAGGACTTAGAGGGCGCGAAAAAGATTATGGTAGGCTTCTTGCCGTTAATTGTCTCCCGAGGCTTTCATTTGAACGTTTCTTTCGCAGTCAAGAGTTGAACGGGCTGTCCGATGTGCGGCCTGCACTGGCATCATGAAAAACCCTAAAGTGTGCGTCTCGATATCTTTTAAAAGTGAGACGACAGATGGCTGATATTGAGAGCGCCGAGCAGGATCGTCGAATGTGGTCACACCTTCTGTGGAGAGTGCTTGGATGAATGGCGCAAGGCCTCCAAAGGGAAGCTCACTTGCCCCACATGCCGGAAGAGCAGTATTTATCCACCCCCAAAAAATATGACGGTGCAAGATATTGCGGAAGAAGTGTTGAACTTCCAGGCAAAAGGATTGGATGTAGAAGTATTGTAAATGGAATTCAACACATCTTGTTCGTTTTTCTTTTCTTCGCCTCACCAGTTGTTTGTAACATAGGATCATACTGTCCATGTAACCGTACCTACCGCTGCCGAAAGTATGCGCTCGTGTCTAGTTGGAAAGTATTTGACGTAGGCTCATGAACAAGCGCCCCCTCAACCGGACCTGTTGCAAGTTCTAACTATACACAGAACGATAAGATATGAGGAGTCTATGGTATGGATTGTGAGCCATTTCTACATACTTGTCCGAACACTGTCGAACGGCTGATCTGTAAAGAATCCGTGAAGAATTCACGTGCACTCATTCCGGAAATCCGGACTTACAATTTGGTTCATATAATAACGCGACGGTGGCCTTGTGAGATGCATTCAGAGTCGCTCAAAAGCTGAGCGTGAACGTCTGGAGTCCGAAGACCATGCATACAGTGCTGTGTAATTCACTCCTCCTTATCTTGCGCATTCGTCAAGCTCCGCCATCTAAGCCCTATGGTAGGCATGATGCGTAACCCTTGCGTCGCTGTCAATGCAGTTGTCTTGCTCGGAGTTTGCTTTGAGCAATGCTTCTATTCGTGCTCAGGTCCTTTACGGATGACCACACAAGTTTTGGGGTTCTGTGACTGCCCTCCAACTACCCGCTCACCCTGAGTCGTTGACCTCCATACGCATGCTTCCTCTACCCAGATTCCAGAAGTTTTCGATTACCGACATCTATCCGGATGGTGGGCCATCATGGATCAGCTGCTGTTTCCATTTCCAGTACGCGGCGTACCATGTCGGGGCTCAAAATTTCAATCCTGCATGTGCATCGTGCATGCAAAGAGGATTCACGTATACACGTTGTCAATTAATGAAAGCCCACCGTATCTCGTCAACACGACGCATTAACATAGGAGCAAGATCTCCAGATCTCTCCACCTGTCAGAGGAATTTATGCAGCATCGCGTCCTCAGGAAAGCTTTGGAACTCTACCCGATATTCAAGAACTCTCACTCTCACTCTCGCACTTATGTTTTACTCTGGAGGGCGTTCGCATGGGAGACTGTTGCACACGGCGAGCTGTATGTTTCCTAGCTATTGACCACACCACCGAACCTCACTGAACACATTTTAGCGTTCGTGTTTTCATTCACTCGGTCGCTGAGGCGTAGTGGAGGTGAAGTGTCACACGGTATTCTGCCTATCTTCCAGAATATGCGATGCCTCACTAACTGCCTCGCTCATTCTAGTGACGGAGCAGGATTACACGCAACCAATTTTCAGAATCCCAGACGAGGTTCTTGTCATGATATTCAAGGAGCTGGATGGTGCTCCGGTCTCCTACTATATGAGACCTATCCTTCCGGATCCTCTTGTCGTCGCCAGTGTTTGTCGCCACTGGCGTCGGCTCGTATTCAAAACACCCGCACTGTGGTCTCGACCGCCTGCAGACTCTCCAGAATTGCTACGCGTCATGCTTGCACGATCTCAACCTAGCCCTCTCCATGTCACCATCGGATGGCGGGAACCCCTCAGTATCGTTGAAGAGGTCGTCGCGGAGTTCGGGCGTTTAGCCTCCCTGTCTTGCCATACCCAGAGCCAGCAGAATCTCCAAATCATTTTCCGTGCACTTGGAACTTCCGCTTCACCATTCCTCAGGGCTGTCTCAATTCAGTCTCAGACCGCCCGGGTTCTGAGCCCCGTGCTGGTGGCGCCTGAGTGGAGCACGAAATGGTGCCATAACCTCAGCGTACTCACCTTGCAGTTGCAGGCCACGATCCCTTTCAAACAACTGACGGAAATGCTGGAGTCCTCTCCCCATCTGAGCCGCCTCAAACTCAGCTGCCCAGTTTCGTGTACTCTGGATCGAACACCCTTTCTCACCATATCGTTGCCCCGATTGAGGGTGTTTGATCTGGACGATGCCGAATCAGACATATCTTACACGCGGCTCTTGCTAGGGCGACTCAGCGTCCCCAGTTCCGCCGAAGTATACCTGAAATTCACCAGCGAGAGCTCTTCCACAGCAAATGCCCTCGCCTCCTTCCTCGGCGCCCACGAGATCACATCTTTTCAGTGGGATCACACTGTCAATGATACTCAACTCACACTACGTGACGGTTGCCTGCGTGTATATTCAGGCTCTCGTTGGGGAGATGCTATGACCCTGGTTGTAGGTACCATACTCAGGTCTGGTCACGGTATCAGCACTGATTATTATCGCTTCAGGAACCTCTCTTATCAGATTCTCTGGATTCTGTTACATGCCCTGTCGCCCCGAATGAAGACCCCGATATGCTCCACTACACGAGCAACTTCTTTGATATCTTCCACTCTCCAGAGAGGTCCTTCCCGGCCCTGACCACCATCGAACTACGAGCATGGGACCCAGAGCCCCTACATGTAATGCAGAAGCGAGGCAGCCAATGGCTAGATCGCTCCGAGCTATTGCGCTTGGCCGCATTGATACAATCTAGACAACGGTCATCCGGCTCACCAATCCGGTCCCTTTCGTTCAGCGGATGCACCATATCATCGACCGCGATCGAGGTTTATCGCTTCTTGGTGCCAGAGTTTTTCTTTCGATTCCATACACCTGCGTTCGACACAGTCCTTTCATGCCGTCTGTGTGGAAGGGATCCGTGTGGAGATGCTTTGGAAGAGGCAATTCAAGTCACGTATAGCCACGATGTGATCTAGATTTCCGTTTCTTTTCTCTCGATACCTCATGCACGAACTTGACACTGTGTACATTAATATCCAACATATCGTTGATTCATGATCACCGGTCAGACCCTGCCTCAGACCGGCTCCACGAACTGGTCAACAGTTCCCTGAGTGCTAAGCATCAGGTGCCACCTGCGAACTTGCTTCTGCAGAGCAGACATAGACTCTAGGCGTACGCCGAGTTTGCATTATCCTTTTTCTTCGCGGCGAAGCTATTTAGGGATGTCCGAGCAAATAATTATCATAATCAATAAGACGAACATTAGTCGAGACAACAAGGTCCGGCTAGAAGGACCTCAATGCCTGCTCCCAAAAAAGTCCTCCCAAGAACGCTCTTTCTTCCCTTCAGGCTTCCGAGGAACCTCGGTCTCTCCGAAGATCTCTGTGAAATCGCTAATCATCGATTTCAGATCAAAGTTGGGAATCGGACGCCGGACCACCGCGCTCCTGCAAACGGGGCAACTATACGGAGTCGCGGAAGGGGAGAACGGGTAGGGCATGCCTACGTGCTTTGGCACTTTGAACTCGAACATGGCTTTGAGGCAGGTGCGACAGAAGCTATGACCGCAGCTAAGACTAAGGATGGTATCAGCCGGAAGCTCGGTTCCGCATACGAAGATGCTCAAGATGATAGTACCCACACATAAGGTGCCCGCAACCTGTCCAGGCATATTTTGCAACTGGTGTGAGGTTCCAGATCGACCAACTCCTGGAGGCGGACGTCAGGTGCATCTCGACTTTAGGTGTTAGGAGCCGACATCACTTACTGGCCGGTCTTCGTGGCTCTTGAGCTGCGACTGCAGTGAGATTAACTCCTTGTTGAGTCAGATTGTGAGTGTGGATTGAACGGATGCTTGATACAATATTTTCACCTTGGTGAGCTGATCGCGAGCAGCGATAAGGACCTCGTTCTCCTGCACGCAGATCCATGAGCGCATCATCCATGTTGGCTTCGGAGAGAGCACGCACCTTCAATAACTTTGCTCGGTCCGCATGGAGCGTTTCGTTCTCCTGAATGCAATGGATATGATACCGATGGATGAATAACCGAGCAAAAGTCTACCTCGTATAGCTCAGTGTTCATGGGCTCATTGACATCCTATGTATGAAGGTTCGAGGTCAATCATCCGGTGCGACTCGAGTAGTAGCGACTCACTTGTCTCATCTGCTCGACATTCTCAACGCAGGACCCGTCGTCGCTGAGATTCTGACCGGCCGAACCTATGTCCTCCGAGTGAGACGCTGAATAGTCCGCTGTGGTTTGAGAAGACTGAGACCTCGCAGTCGCATTGCGAGGGCTAGCGCTCGAGGGTGGCATTGCTGGCAGATTTACACGGGGAAAAAATGCGGTGAATGTCACCGGGATGCATTGTTTCGTAGACCTTCTTCTCAGCGGTGGCATGGGGGTGTTTGAAAACTGTTGATCCTGATCTGCAACCGGTATTTGACCGATGTGACATGCTGAAAACACGATTTTTGCGCTATCGATTGGCATGGACCTGGAATACTCACTCCGTCAGCGTGCACACGGTAAGCAGAGCAGGCGAATATACTCAATGTAATGGCTGGTGAGATCCTTGACGATCGATCGCAGAAGGACGTATCAGACCACATATATAAGAGTAGTGCTATCGGAAAGAGTTAGAACAGTTGCCAAATGAACACTACTATGGGTGGCACACAGAAGGTTGCCATTACGCGGGAGGACGCGGTAAGATCCTTTCTGCAGCATTCAAAATGCAGAGACATGCTCACACCTGCTCACAGCACGCAAGCCAGAACCTCAGGAAACGATCCGCCTTGGTCCGGTATCGGGTGAGTTTACGTCGCGCTCAGCATACCTGAATATGCAAACGTATAGGGCTATTAGCAGGGTGTTCTGCTCGGGCAAGAAAGTAAATGGGCGGTGGGATCAGTCTTACAACTACTGCCTCACGATGAAACTTCGAACGGGGAGGAAGACGTACAACCCGTATTGAGAAGGGACCGCATCCATTGCCACAGGTGGGGGTCGAGCGAAGTCAAAGCGATATTGCAGCAGATAGATGAGAGGGATACAGGGGTAACAAGACCCGATCCTGAGCATACTCGACGAGATCCCAGCTCGTTTCCGGAGGAGTTCTATGACCCAGAGATGGTCGGAAATCACGACGATCGCAATATGCCAGTGGGGAAGGATAGTGACTAGTACGTTGAGGATACCGTGAACACACGACCTGCGTTGAACACGGGAGCTCGATTGGTGATAGCGGGTAAAAGACGACGGTGGACTTCGATTCTCTTCCATCTAATATGTACACGCTTGAGCTCGACGCTCTGACGCCTATGTATGCCTTTGATCTCCCTAATTCGACGCCATAATTGCTAGCGATACGCAGCTAATGATCAGCTAGGCCTCATGCATATGAGCAGAAGGAAGTCACCATACACCAGACAAGAGGAAACGTTGTCCTGTAAAAATTGCCTGCACCAACACAGCAGACGCGGATGATGGGAGTAAGAAGCTTGAGGTCATTCCGGCAGGCGAAAGTGGCCGGATTTGCGCTGTGAAGAATGTGTAGAGAAGGTGTGGAGAATGAGTCAGCAGAACCAGAGGCGTGGGACCGATTGCGAGTCCCCTCAGGTCTCCTTCTTACCACCATGACCCAGTCCGTTCAGAGTCTGCTTTGAACCTTCGTCTGTTTTCTCTCCTTTCCTCTTCTACGGTGACAGCCGTTTAAGCACGGTAATCGTCGGGATACCTCAAATGCCATGCAACTCGCTATTTTCTCCGATCTCGATGTGGATTTTGAGTTGGGTTTTCTCGATGACCGCCGTTTAAGCACGGTAACCACCGCGATGCCTTACACGCCGTTGTCGATGTAGCTGCCACCTACCTATCTCGCTCAGAGGTCGCTTTGAGCCCACTGCCTCTTCTCTCTGCCTTCGAGACCGCCTGCGTCCTCCCTCCGTTCAGAAATTGCGTTGAACGCTCTAACTATTTTTTTTTTTTGAGCTCGATGTAGCTTTCGCGTGTTGTGATGATGACCGCCGTTTAAGCACGGTAATCATTGTGATGCCTTACACGCCGTTGTCGATGCAGCTGCCATCTATCCATCTCGCTCAGAGGTCGCTTTGAGCCCACTGCCTCTTCTCTCTGCCTTCTAGACCGCCTCGTTCAGGATCTGCGTTGAAGGCTGTGACTCTTTCTTCTTCTTCTCCGAGGTCGATGTAGCTTTGAGTGTGGTGACGATGACCGCCGTTTAAGCACGGTAATCGTCGTGATGCCT
>JANHQD010000901.1:0-14139 GCA_024721195.1 Marasmius sp. AFHP31
GTTTAAGCACGGTAATCATCGTGATGCCTTACACGCCGTTGTCGATGCAGCTTCCATATATCTATCTCGCTCAGAGGTCGCTTTGAGCCCACTGCCTCTTCTCTCTGCCTTCGAGACCGTCTCGTTCAGAATCTGCGTTGAATGCTCTGACTCTTTTTATTCTTCTCCGTGCTCGATGTAGCTTCGCGTGTTGTGACGATGACCGCCGTTTACGTTGTCGATGAAGCTACCGTTTGACGTGTGTCGGTCTAAATGATAAAACCACCGTGCATTTTCGATTTTGCCGTCTGTTCGTCCCTCATCAACTTCTTCCGCGTTCAAATCGAGTATTGCTAATCACAGTCTTCTCTCAGAGGTGTACGTTTCATCGCTCTGCACAAATGTGCTCGGCCGTCATTGGGAAATGCTACGCAACCTATGGTAGTATTAACGATTGGGGAGAGCCCTTACTCCCATGCACAGACACCGCACACGTCATATAAATATCTGTAAGGAGTTCCCGGATTATTTTTCCCCGCCCTACATGTCGTACTAGACCTCACTTTCACCCAAATCTGTAGCACGGTACATGTTACAACTCAATAGTAACGTCTGTGTAGTTGGGTGTATCTGGATGACGAATTAAGGGTAGTGGCACACAAGCAAATGTCACAATCCCACAGAAATAAAGAGCTGGGAACGAAGGAGCGATAAGACGGTGTCCGTGTCCCACCAAGGTTCGGGCCAATCATAATCAATCCTCACGACTCCTAAAACACGAATGACGTTGCATTCTTTTCCGTGTTATTGGAAAGCGAGTGCGACAAGCAGATGTATGGGACCGTGTCGAACGTCGCTAATTTGTGACCGTTCTTGGCAAGCAGGGATCAAAACCTATTTTGCTCCGGGCGTGGTGTCACCTTTGTTGCACTGGAACGCAACAATTGTCGATCTAACATTCTCATGGTGCGTCACCAACACAATCTCTCCCGGTCTGTCACATACTCATATAGAGTCCCTCCAGACACCTATCTACTCATGTCATGTAAAAATTACCCCCCCCCCCCCCCGATAACAAATTCTGCGTTTTCGCATCAAAAGCACATTTATACACGTTTCGGGAATACTGGTGCTGATGAGAACCCCTCCGGCCAGCGTTTTCTCGTGAAGCATACAGCCCGCACTCTCGCGGGTATGCTATACAAAACATTCGAACGGACAATGAAGGGATCAAGCTAGTTCAAGGGAACAAACAGGCACGCGGACGCTCGCCCGAGAAGATTACGTAAGCGGTTACGCG
Organism: Marasmius sp. AFHP31; assembly: GCA_024721195.1. Classification (NCBI taxonomy): domain Eukaryota; kingdom Fungi; phylum Basidiomycota; class Agaricomycetes; order Agaricales; family Marasmiaceae; genus Marasmius; species Marasmius sp. AFHP31. The sequence goes on from JANHQD010000901.1 coordinate 1,280, forward strand.
ATCAAAACGAGTATATAGTTGGGACCCACACGGACCCACACTCCTGCTTTCATGTCATTGTGATCCCCATAGTGTGTTTTATCTCATTTTCTACTTTCAACAGCCTTCTAACATTTATGTTTGCTTTTTTAGACCCTAGAACTACATGTATCTACGATAATTTCCACTCGGACTGGACGAATATGAATCGACGTGTTAAAAATCGCTGAGGTCAAAGCTGCAGTCCTTCTCGTTCAATCGGGCAAGCGCCCGCGTTCGGGCCCGCCCTCCGACGCCAAACGAGACCAAACGAATGTGTAAGTCCTTCCTCTTCTTCTTTTGTCGCCCTTCCAATCGACTCACCGTCACACCTCTTCTTCTTCCAGTCATCGTACTCTAGCACATCATCGTGCTTAATTCCGTCAATATAATCAAGAAGGAACACCCCAATCGAGGTAATGTTACGCATCCAGTCCTCCTTCAACTTAGCGTTCCGTTCTAATCGTCTCAACAAGGCTCGACATGAATACGAAAGCTCGAAGAACGACAAGTAATCTTTCGTTTTAGCGTTACAAAGGTTATTCTCAGTTCTATCGCATCGACTGTAGCTCTTCCGCCCTCGATGATCCGTGCGGTCGACAAGAAATATCGTCGTCGATTCGATCGGCCAACCAGCCAAGCAGACAGGCCCGGAGACCTTTACGCACTCGAAGGCAAACTAAACGGAAGGTCGTTCGTCAAAATCGGTCGCAGCATCGATCCGGAGAGACGTTTGAAGGAGCATAAAAGGAGCTGTGGATTAGTGAAGTGGGTACAGGCCGGGACATACTCAACGATTCGATCGCACAGAGCTGGTGAGTGATCAATCTTCTTGGTGATCTCGCTCTGACGATAACTCAGAGGCATTGGTCCATATCGAGATGAGGAGGATCGGATTCGTGAGGTTCAAGGTACCCTGTTCATGTACGTGGATGACGTTTTAACTTCGCGTGTTGCTAACTATGATTTTAGGCAAGAGAAACCACCTCGAGCGTTTTTATTACCCTGGATTGAACGCGAGGAAAGCGTTGAGACGGGCGAACGAAATTATGCGCCGTCATCGGAAGGTTTGATTGGTTAGGAGGCCTTTTTGGTTGGAAAGCTTCGGGTTGTAAATAGGAAAACTGTATGTACATGTGGCAACGATTAACCCTCACGACGGATGAGGCTCAAAGGCAAGTTTGTTCTCGTATCACTAGTATCGACGCTCCGCTGACAACTCTTTAACAGAAGTGATTATCTTTCGGTCGTCTGATACGGAAAACCGACTGCTTCAAGATCATGCCATCAACGAATAAAAGAAAACATTGGGTACGTGAGTGATGTCTGATGTTCTGCAGGTCTTACTGTCGCTCGTCATGGGCAAGAATTCGAAGTTTTCACTTCAAGAACGAAAGGCGCATGGGGGCGATGTTCATGGGGTATATACGGCTCGTACTATATTGTGTAGGGTAGTGAATACAGTTAATTTATGATGTTTCAAAAGGTGTCCATGACTTCAAGTGGCGCAGGCTAAAAAGCCGAAGACCGCTTGTATCTACATACTCGGGCCGGCGTCGTGTCATTAACTTTTCGCGTCTGTACTGTGAAGAATCTATGAAGATTCTATGAAGAACGGAAGTCAGCTGATCGCCCGGTCCCGTGACTGGTAATTACTAGTCGCACGAATCCTGTTGCTGCATCAACCCAGCCCTCGTTCGGAGTCTCCTTCGAGCATCAACTCTTTTTACTTCGACGATGAAGCTCTGGCGTGTTGTGTTTGCTCGGAGTACACTTTGATCACCTTTCGCCCTTCCCCCTTCACGATGACCCCCGTTCAAACCCATCGAGATACCTCATGCGCCGTTGTTGGTGCAGTATATCTCGCTCGGGGATTTATTTGGGCCAATCTCCTCTCCTTGAGACACCCTCTACCTTTTCGCTTTGCTCAGGGTCTACTTTGGAGGCTTGTGTCACCTTTTCTCCCGGCTCGAACAAGAACTCACGTATCGCGTTCGCTCAGAGTCTGCCTCGAGCATCCATCCTTCTTTCGAAACTTTCCAGGGATTAAAGCCTTCCAACTTCGGTTGCCTCACGCTGGAAATACGTCTGATGCGTCGGTCGATGTAGTATGCGTTTCCACCGCGATCCCATGTCTGTTAGAAGCCCCTCCACTATCTATCGTGTATCAGAACCAACCTTTGAATTCATTAGAGTCTGGACCACCGTCTCGAAGCACAATCCCCCTCATTCTGTCAGTTCCAACGCAAAGTTTCTGCAAAAAGCATCAAATTTCGGACAAAAACACAACTGGAATACATGTCCTCTTATCTGCGAATCCAAATGATCACACTATCTCGATGACACGCTTGTCGATACAAATCTGGCTCTGACTGCTACCTGGCATTCCCCATACTATTTCCACGACGTCAACGCTGGCACCAGAAGCAATCTCTCTGGCATTGTCCAGTTGACATTTCACGGTTGGCCCTACCGACCAGGTCTGCAGTGTGAGGGTCTTCAAACTAGTGAGCTTGGCAAGACAGTCTGTAAATTCAGCGGTGTCGCTCCATGGGAGAGAATACCCCCCAAGCCATCGTCCTCGTCGCTATCGTTGACTTCCATCTCGCTCCCGTCAATATCAGAGTCTACATCTTCGCTCGAGCCTCCGTCGTCTTCATTCGAGCCTCTATCGCTGGTGTCGCTCAGATCGCCTAGGGGACAGTCATCAGGACATGAGTCGTCCGTGATAGGGGCCTAAAACCAATGTGAGCTCAAAGAACAAGCCACAAAGAATCAGTTATTCACCGATCGCTCCATTACCCCAAACCAACATTCTCTGAGTATTAATACCAGAAGACGTGAGCAGTCTAGAAGTAACTGCCCCGATAGGAGGCGGTTACTCCTTCTTCCCGGGACAAACTCAATAACGAGCTCCGTAAGGTCGATGAAAGAAGGTCCTGCCAAGACCACAGGACGGCCCATGGTCGACGGAAGCAACAGTGCAGTCTTGGTAGGAAAAAGTAGGGCTAGGGCGGCGACGCACTGTGGCGGACCTTCAAGGTGGCACCCTTTCGAACGGTCGCTGGTACATTCGACCTGGATTCGGTCGAACGGACAGATGTCCTCACCGCAGTGAGCAACTCTGACATTCGATAGCTTCGAGGATCCTTTCAGGTTGTTGAGAATGAGGGGAGCCAGGGTATTATGGGGTATGTTTGTTTCAAGATGGGATAGATTGGGGAATGTAGGTGCTTTCCCGAATTGCCACCCCAAATGTCCTGGCTGGAGTCTTCCACGGGCAAGATGAGGCTGAGCTTCCTGAGGGAAGAGTTACGGTGAGAGATGGTTTGGAGGATACTGACGATGAACGTCAGACTACGGATCCCCGTCGGATGTGGCCACTCCAGTGAAACCTCCACGATTTCTGTTGGCCAATCAATCTTATTCGAGTTACGGAGATCCTTGAACGACCGGTAGGTTTGCTGATTGAGGACACCTGGTAAGCATTGAAGCCTATTCTGACAGCTTAATCTAAATCTCACCTTCATCTCAGCTGTTTTGAAGGTGAGGACGGTTAGGTTCAAAGGTTCAAGTCGTAGGCTCTGGTGACACTGGACGTCAACGAACTCGCACCGCCAGACTCTCAGTCTATCTGATATTACATCGGTCTGTGCACGCGAAGAACGTGTGAAGAATATGTGATCGATGGAAGCCTCCGGTTGCATCGACTCGATCAACCGGTGTCCATATGGAACGGAAAAAATGTGCTGATAACGAGGTTAGCGAAGGTGAGATTTGAGAAGCATCAGAGCGTCAGAAGATTGTCACTGAGAAGACTCAAGTCTGTCAGATGTTAAAATCAGTCTCCGCGGATCGATACTGGAGACAGCCAGAATCTCAGGAAACACCGAATGGAGCTCTCAAGATCCATGGTCGTTGGCAGGTTTCACCGAGATTCTATGCGGAGTTCCCGCTAACCACTGGTCGTTCCCGGACATCGAGGACACTCGCACGAATCTAGCTCGACACGTTTACACTCTACAGACTCCTGTGCACGGTGAATCTAGAAGGAAACCATGATTGTGATAGGTCGTTGCACTCTTGATTCGGTAAGACTCAAAACACAATACTTCAGCATCCAATACATCCCAGATCTCCGTTCGCTTCGAATAAGAACAAGATGTACGGTATGAGCCCTTGTCATAACTTCCTCGCCCAAGCCGTGAACACTGATGGAGGGAGTTACTAGGGTCGATAGGTGAGTACTTCAGCTACTTGATGGAGTCTCGTCCTCATAGATCCTGTTATGCAAGGTTAGGCCACAATCAGCAACAGGTCATGTGCCGCATACCTCCGGAGATCCTATGCGCCATATTCATAGAGACACTGCCCGACCCCAATTCAACCTCATATCCGGACGTTTTGCTCACGATGACCCACATCTGCCGCCGTTGGAGAGATGTTGCAATCGATAACCCTACCCTATGGATTTACCCCGATATGAGGCGTGTAACGCTTGGCAACGCGATGATTCAGCGATCGCGTTCCCTTCCTCTACACATTCGGCTGAATCAACAATCTGTCGTTGCGCGTCCTTGCCCATTCTCTTTGTTGGCCAGACAGACCTTTCCGCGAATGAAGAGCTTCGAATGCCACATTGAGAGGGCGGAGACCTTGGAGGTAATGATCCATCACTTGCAGAAATATCCACCCTCCAACCTGAAGTCCTTGACTTTGCGAGTCCTCGTATACCCGTTTCATCCCCGTCCCTTCATCTCTGAACCACCTCCGCTCGCTGCCTTGGGCCACATCAATCTAGTAGACCTCGACTGGGGCAAAAGCTGTTTCTGCAAGCTTACCTCCTTGTCGCTGGTCTTAGGTGGTCTGCCAATGTCCCTGACAAGGTTGATGACGCTCATTCAGCAGTCCCCCCTTCTTGAGGATCTCGTACTCAGAGATATAACATTCCCCAAATCGCGAGTGCTAGATAAATTGGCAACGACTATTGAATTGCCATATCTTAAAGTGCTCGATATCGGAGGCTGCTCATCTCATACCCTTCTCCTCCTCTTAAACCGATTCGTGACGCCGCATACAATTTCTGTATCGGCTCACTTCCCCGATCTTCCTCTGGGATCCCTCTCGTCCTTATGCGAGTTCTGGAAGCGGATCTGTCTGGGCCGGGAAATCCATCATCTTGAGTGCTCCTTGGACAATTATGACCAAGGTGCCACGGCACTGAAAGTCTGTGGTGGACGCCTCACCATTGCTACTTTCGAGGCTATCATCATAGGCTCTATTTTCCGATGCTTCTCATCGTCAGCCGTCCGGACCATTACAATTGACAACTACAATTTGTCAGAAGCGTTGTTACGGCCTCACTTCCGGTCATCGTCGAACCTGCAGATTGTTAAAGTAGGGAATTGCAGCCGATTGAGCTTTCTCGAGCTCATTGACAACTTGGACCACACGCCTTCCATAGCGACGCTCGTCCTTGAGGCGTGGCGGGACCTTGAGGACTATCCCGGTGATTCCGAAGAAGCAATGCCTGTGTACAGAGACTTGTTGCGTTTGGCGCATATCTTCAAGCGCAAACGGTACCCACTAGACGATCCACCCATTCGGGAGATTATATTGGAAGGATTTCATATCTACGACGAGAGGAAAGTATCGACCATGCTTTCTGAAGTGGCTCAAAACATATTGTGGCACGATCTCACGTTTTACTTGACTGACGCTGATCTGATCAAATCGGTGTAGAAGTTGCGTCAAGTCGGACTTGCCTGCGCCAGTTGCGGGAATTCGGTAACCACACTAAATCCTAAGTAGCTGCTTATTCGACTAGTTGTAAGTGTGTAGATTGTTAGAGATTATAGACCGTATACGTATTCGAAGAATCGAAAGTTGGATAGCGAGTCCGGCCGATATTTTTTTTTGGAATCCGGGTTGTAGCGGGCCGGCCGTGTCGTGGGAAGGATTGTATATCTGGCCTTTGCACTCTCAGCGCTCAGCGCTTAGCTCCCACCAAGCATCGTCTCAAACCCAAACCATCCTACTTACTCGTCGACAGAGTCAGCTGTCGGCCCAACCCAAACCTCAGCACCCATTGGAACTAGCATAGTCTCTGGTAGGTTTTGAACTAAGAAAGTCGATGGATCATTATTGACTTGAATTCATTGAACAGTCCAGAACAGTGGCGTTCGCTCGGCCTCACTCAATGCACGAGGAGAAGGAAGGAAATAGACCGAGAAAACGTCTTTGAGCAGAATCAGCGTCTGATTTGATGACCATGAAGGAAGACAAAGCCGTCCACTCGCCCTCCAGTTTAACTCGCCCTCGAGAAACAAAGAAGATAGAGGTCGTCTATATCTCATCTGATGATGAAGAAGCGGCTTCTACGGTGAAAGGACAAGACCAGCATGCCATGCTTCGCAATGTACGTTCTAAATAAATAATGAGATTGGATACGTGTGTTCTTATCGAGCATAACTATGCAGAGGTTCCAAAAGTTGAAGGAGGAAAGCCGCAAGTTGAAAGAGGTTAGTTCACTGGCACTTCCGACGTAGGCAACATTAACGCCAGGTATTGTTGGAATTTCACGACCTAGGACATGGAAGTAAGGCAGCACCAATATGATGGATTAGTGGAAGTGCGTTTTCGGAGTGAATGTGAATCCTCAGTGTATGATACTCACAAATTTGATTAGAAATATGCCAAAGCCAAGAAAGATTTATGGGTGTGTCAGGCCGGGTATGTCAAATTGTCAAAAAAGGGCGCACAAGCCCGGAAGGACTTAGAGGGCGCGAAAAAGATTATGGTAGGCTTCTTGCCGTTAATTGTCTCCCGAGGCTTTCATTTGAACGTTTCTTTCGCAGTCAAGAGTTGAACGGGCTGTCCGATGTGCGGCCTGCACTGGCATCATGAAAAACCCTAAAGTGTGCGTCTCGATATCTTTTAAAAGTGAGACGACAGATGGCTGATATTGAGAGCGCCGAGCAGGATCGTCGAATGTGGTCACACCTTCTGTGGAGAGTGCTTGGATGAATGGCGCAAGGCCTCCAAAGGGAAGCTCACTTGCCCCACATGCCGGAAGAGCAGTATTTATCCACCCCCAAAAAATATGACGGTGCAAGATATTGCGGAAGAAGTGTTGAACTTCCAGGCAAAAGGATTGGATGTAGAAGTATTGTAAATGGAATTCAACACATCTTGTTCGTTTTTCTTTTCTTCGCCTCACCAGTTGTTTGTAACATAGGATCATACTGTCCATGTAACCGTACCTACCGCTGCCGAAAGTATGCGCTCGTGTCTAGTTGGAAAGTATTTGACGTAGGCTCATGAACAAGCGCCCCCTCAACCGGACCTGTTGCAAGTTCTAACTATACACAGAACGATAAGATATGAGGAGTCTATGGTATGGATTGTGAGCCATTTCTACATACTTGTCCGAACACTGTCGAACGGCTGATCTGTAAAGAATCCGTGAAGAATTCACGTGCACTCATTCCGGAAATCCGGACTTACAATTTGGTTCATATAATAACGCGACGGTGGCCTTGTGAGATGCATTCAGAGTCGCTCAAAAGCTGAGCGTGAACGTCTGGAGTCCGAAGACCATGCATACAGTGCTGTGTAATTCACTCCTCCTTATCTTGCGCATTCGTCAAGCTCCGCCATCTAAGCCCTATGGTAGGCATGATGCGTAACCCTTGCGTCGCTGTCAATGCAGTTGTCTTGCTCGGAGTTTGCTTTGAGCAATGCTTCTATTCGTGCTCAGGTCCTTTACGGATGACCACACAAGTTTTGGGGTTCTGTGACTGCCCTCCAACTACCCGCTCACCCTGAGTCGTTGACCTCCATACGCATGCTTCCTCTACCCAGATTCCAGAAGTTTTCGATTACCGACATCTATCCGGATGGTGGGCCATCATGGATCAGCTGCTGTTTCCATTTCCAGTACGCGGCGTACCATGTCGGGGCTCAAAATTTCAATCCTGCATGTGCATCGTGCATGCAAAGAGGATTCACGTATACACGTTGTCAATTAATGAAAGCCCACCGTATCTCGTCAACACGACGCATTAACATAGGAGCAAGATCTCCAGATCTCTCCACCTGTCAGAGGAATTTATGCAGCATCGCGTCCTCAGGAAAGCTTTGGAACTCTACCCGATATTCAAGAACTCTCACTCTCACTCTCGCACTTATGTTTTACTCTGGAGGGCGTTCGCATGGGAGACTGTTGCACACGGCGAGCTGTATGTTTCCTAGCTATTGACCACACCACCGAACCTCACTGAACACATTTTAGCGTTCGTGTTTTCATTCACTCGGTCGCTGAGGCGTAGTGGAGGTGAAGTGTCACACGGTATTCTGCCTATCTTCCAGAATATGCGATGCCTCACTAACTGCCTCGCTCATTCTAGTGACGGAGCAGGATTACACGCAACCAATTTTCAGAATCCCAGACGAGGTTCTTGTCATGATATTCAAGGAGCTGGATGGTGCTCCGGTCTCCTACTATATGAGACCTATCCTTCCGGATCCTCTTGTCGTCGCCAGTGTTTGTCGCCACTGGCGTCGGCTCGTATTCAAAACACCCGCACTGTGGTCTCGACCGCCTGCAGACTCTCCAGAATTGCTACGCGTCATGCTTGCACGATCTCAACCTAGCCCTCTCCATGTCACCATCGGATGGCGGGAACCCCTCAGTATCGTTGAAGAGGTCGTCGCGGAGTTCGGGCGTTTAGCCTCCCTGTCTTGCCATACCCAGAGCCAGCAGAATCTCCAAATCATTTTCCGTGCACTTGGAACTTCCGCTTCACCATTCCTCAGGGCTGTCTCAATTCAGTCTCAGACCGCCCGGGTTCTGAGCCCCGTGCTGGTGGCGCCTGAGTGGAGCACGAAATGGTGCCATAACCTCAGCGTACTCACCTTGCAGTTGCAGGCCACGATCCCTTTCAAACAACTGACGGAAATGCTGGAGTCCTCTCCCCATCTGAGCCGCCTCAAACTCAGCTGCCCAGTTTCGTGTACTCTGGATCGAACACCCTTTCTCACCATATCGTTGCCCCGATTGAGGGTGTTTGATCTGGACGATGCCGAATCAGACATATCTTACACGCGGCTCTTGCTAGGGCGACTCAGCGTCCCCAGTTCCGCCGAAGTATACCTGAAATTCACCAGCGAGAGCTCTTCCACAGCAAATGCCCTCGCCTCCTTCCTCGGCGCCCACGAGATCACATCTTTTCAGTGGGATCACACTGTCAATGATACTCAACTCACACTACGTGACGGTTGCCTGCGTGTATATTCAGGCTCTCGTTGGGGAGATGCTATGACCCTGGTTGTAGGTACCATACTCAGGTCTGGTCACGGTATCAGCACTGATTATTATCGCTTCAGGAACCTCTCTTATCAGATTCTCTGGATTCTGTTACATGCCCTGTCGCCCCGAATGAAGACCCCGATATGCTCCACTACACGAGCAACTTCTTTGATATCTTCCACTCTCCAGAGAGGTCCTTCCCGGCCCTGACCACCATCGAACTACGAGCATGGGACCCAGAGCCCCTACATGTAATGCAGAAGCGAGGCAGCCAATGGCTAGATCGCTCCGAGCTATTGCGCTTGGCCGCATTGATACAATCTAGACAACGGTCATCCGGCTCACCAATCCGGTCCCTTTCGTTCAGCGGATGCACCATATCATCGACCGCGATCGAGGTTTATCGCTTCTTGGTGCCAGAGTTTTTCTTTCGATTCCATACACCTGCGTTCGACACAGTCCTTTCATGCCGTCTGTGTGGAAGGGATCCGTGTGGAGATGCTTTGGAAGAGGCAATTCAAGTCACGTATAGCCACGATGTGATCTAGATTTCCGTTTCTTTTCTCTCGATACCTCATGCACGAACTTGACACTGTGTACATTAATATCCAACATATCGTTGATTCATGATCACCGGTCAGACCCTGCCTCAGACCGGCTCCACGAACTGGTCAACAGTTCCCTGAGTGCTAAGCATCAGGTGCCACCTGCGAACTTGCTTCTGCAGAGCAGACATAGACTCTAGGCGTACGCCGAGTTTGCATTATCCTTTTTCTTCGCGGCGAAGCTATTTAGGGATGTCCGAGCAAATAATTATCATAATCAATAAGACGAACATTAGTCGAGACAACAAGGTCCGGCTAGAAGGACCTCAATGCCTGCTCCCAAAAAAGTCCTCCCAAGAACGCTCTTTCTTCCCTTCAGGCTTCCGAGGAACCTCGGTCTCTCCGAAGATCTCTGTGAAATCGCTAATCATCGATTTCAGATCAAAGTTGGGAATCGGACGCCGGACCACCGCGCTCCTGCAAACGGGGCAACTATACGGAGTCGCGGAAGGGGAGAACGGGTAGGGCATGCCTACGTGCTTTGGCACTTTGAACTCGAACATGGCTTTGAGGCAGGTGCGACAGAAGCTATGACCGCAGCTAAGACTAAGGATGGTATCAGCCGGAAGCTCGGTTCCGCATACGAAGATGCTCAAGATGATAGTACCCACACATAAGGTGCCCGCAACCTGTCCAGGCATATTTTGCAACTGGTGTGAGGTTCCAGATCGACCAACTCCTGGAGGCGGACGTCAGGTGCATCTCGACTTTAGGTGTTAGGAGCCGACATCACTTACTGGCCGGTCTTCGTGGCTCTTGAGCTGCGACTGCAGTGAGATTAACTCCTTGTTGAGTCAGATTGTGAGTGTGGATTGAACGGATGCTTGATACAATATTTTCACCTTGGTGAGCTGATCGCGAGCAGCGATAAGGACCTCGTTCTCCTGCACGCAGATCCATGAGCGCATCATCCATGTTGGCTTCGGAGAGAGCACGCACCTTCAATAACTTTGCTCGGTCCGCATGGAGCGTTTCGTTCTCCTGAATGCAATGGATATGATACCGATGGATGAATAACCGAGCAAAAGTCTACCTCGTATAGCTCAGTGTTCATGGGCTCATTGACATCCTATGTATGAAGGTTCGAGGTCAATCATCCGGTGCGACTCGAGTAGTAGCGACTCACTTGTCTCATCTGCTCGACATTCTCAACGCAGGACCCGTCGTCGCTGAGATTCTGACCGGCCGAACCTATGTCCTCCGAGTGAGACGCTGAATAGTCCGCTGTGGTTTGAGAAGACTGAGACCTCGCAGTCGCATTGCGAGGGCTAGCGCTCGAGGGTGGCATTGCTGGCAGATTTACACGGGGAAAAAATGCGGTGAATGTCACCGGGATGCATTGTTTCGTAGACCTTCTTCTCAGCGGTGGCATGGGGGTGTTTGAAAACTGTTGATCCTGATCTGCAACCGGTATTTGACCGATGTGACATGCTGAAAACACGATTTTTGCGCTATCGATTGGCATGGACCTGGAATACTCACTCCGTCAGCGTGCACACGGTAAGCAGAGCAGGCGAATATACTCAATGTAATGGCTGGTGAGATCCTTGACGATCGATCGCAGAAGGACGTATCAGACCACATATATAAGAGTAGTGCTATCGGAAAGAGTTAGAACAGTTGCCAAATGAACACTACTATGGGTGGCACACAGAAGGTTGCCATTACGCGGGAGGACGCGGTAAGATCCTTTCTGCAGCATTCAAAATGCAGAGACATGCTCACACCTGCTCACAGCACGCAAGCCAGAACCTCAGGAAACGATCCGCCTTGGTCCGGTATCGGGTGAGTTTACGTCGCGCTCAGCATACCTGAATATGCAAACGTATAGGGCTATTAGCAGGGTGTTCTGCTCGGGCAAGAAAGTAAATGGGCGGTGGGATCAGTCTTACAACTACTGCCTCACGATGAAACTTCGAACGGGGAGGAAGACGTACAACCCGTATTGAGAAGGGACCGCATCCATTGCCACAGGTGGGGGTCGAGCGAAGTCAAAGCGATATTGCAGCAGATAGATGAGAGGGATACAGGGGTAACAAGACCCGATCCTGAGCATACTCGACGAGATCCCAGCTCGTTTCCGGAGGAGTTCTATGACCCAGAGATGGTCGGAAATCACGACGATCGCAATATGCCAGTGGGGAAGGATAGTGACTAGTACGTTGAGGATACCGTGAACACACGACCTGCGTTGAACACGGGAGCTCGATTGGTGATAGCGGGTAAAAGACGACGGTGGACTTCGATTCTCTTCCATCTAATATGTACACGCTTGAGCTCGACGCTCTGACGCCTATGTATGCCTTTGATCTCCCTAATTCGACGCCATAATTGCTAGCGATACGCAGCTAATGATCAGCTAGGCCTCATGCATATGAGCAGAAGGAAGTCACCATACACCAGACAAGAGGAAACGTTGTCCTGTAAAAATTGCCTGCACCAACACAGCAGACATGGATGATGGGAGTAAGGAGCTTGAGGTCATTCCGGCAGGCGAAAGTGGCCGGATTTGCGCTGTGAAGAATGTGTAGAGAAGGTGTGGAGAATGAGTCAGCAGAACCAGAGGCGTGGGACCGATTGCGAGTCCCCTCAGGTCTCCTTCTTACCACCATGACCCAGTCCGTTCAGAGTCTGCTTTGAACCTTCGTCTGTTTTCTCTCCTTTCCTCTTCTACGGTGACAGCCGTTTAAGCACGGTAATCGTCGGGATACCTCAAATGCCATGCAACTCGCTATTTTCTCCGATCTCGATGTGGATTTTGAGTTGGGTTTTCTCGATGACCGCCGTTTAAGCACGGTAACCACCGCGATGCCTTACACGCCGTTGTCGATGCAGCTGCCATCTATCTATCTCGCTCAGAGGTCGCTTTGAGCCCACTGCCTCTTCTCTCTGCCTTCTAGACCGCCTCGTTCAGGATCTGCGTTGAA
>JANHQD010000910.1:0-32820 GCA_024721195.1 Marasmius sp. AFHP31
ATCTAATCTATTGTCACAAATGTAGCTTATCTAGGTAGCCAATGTCGCCCCGTGCGTAAACTAGCTGATAGACACAAGTTATAGACAGTTTCGTGTGAATAAATTCAGGGAAAGAATTAGACAACTTGCGGACGCCCAATTTGAGACTAAGTTCGGGAGATACCAATAGCACTTTGTCGGACTAAGGTTTCTGGATGAGTTGTAAACGTAGTGGCAATTAATATGTCGTCGGCACTGATCCTCTTCAGATGACCTATGCCGATGTAAACAAAACTTCCGTTGGTTTGCTTCGAAGAGTTGTGGTTACCGAGTATTAAGGGCTGGTAGAGGCACCATCATCAGTTTGGGCCTAGCTGCAATGAGCGGTAGGTGTCGATTACCTGAAGGCCGAGAGAGAGAAATTCAACTCAAAGAATTAATCGAGGGACAATGCACGCACCGGTTGTTTTTGTTGGATCCCTCAAATGCTTCTTCTATCATTTGCTGAGAACGTCAATATGCTAGACCAACGTCAGTAGAAGCTCGTGTGACCGATAAGCAGGATAAAACAAGGACAAAAGTAGAATTAATCTCGAGGTAGGCACTGAAGGTAACATATATTATCATTTCTATTGCTCGGTGCCCGGTGATATTTCAAAGGCATCGACGCGTCCTCGGGTGCTCGGAAGGTGCCAGTGGTGATTCAGAAGCATCGACAGCATCCTCAAAACGTCGAAGACAGTGGTAAAGTTACCGCTTAGAGATTCAAAGGCATTGACATCCGCTAGAATGATCAAGCCCGCTGGCGGCCGTGGATAAATGGACAGCGCGTCGACAATGGTGGTCATCGGCAGCGCCGAAGGGTACCCAGCGATGATTCAAAGGCATCAATACGTCCTTTTGGGAACTCTTGCGGTGGTAAGAGGTAACCGGTAGTAATATGAAAATGTCGACACGTCCTCGAAAGTGCTCGAGTCTGTTGACAGTGGTGGTGAGGTGATTCGCATTGAGCCTCGAGCGGATGTCTATCGCGAGCAGGGCAGTGATGGTTCACAATGTGGGAGGTTTGCGGTATTCTCTCGAAGGAAATCGACCAGTTTGTGCTGGGGTGGGCATCGACCGTGTCGACGGTGGTGGTGAGGAGGGACAGCAGTGTGACGGCATCACATTGATCGATCGTTCGAAGGGCCTCTTAGGCCAGTTTTACACGTACAAATAACCCCCCCAATTAGGCCTTCGGCACCTGTCACAAGTGGTGCCTAAGGTGGGGACCTCACATATACTGGTAGCGTCCGAACTCCGCTCCCCGTCCCCTCAACTTGACTACCATGTCAAGTTTCCTCCCCAATGCCCAGGGCCTCGTATTCAATGGAAACCCTCAGTTTCAACACATCGGCGGGAGCGTTATAACCATAAACCAATGTCGTACTCGCAGATGCGAGGAGGATGAAAACAGGCTCGCGGTGTGTCAACGATATACATCGTTCATAAGAATATCACTGAATCTGCATCTACTTCAGCCGAGACAAACTCGATATCGGGAGGTCTACGAGGGCGATTTGCTACGAACGGGCCTGGTGTGGTCGACAGAGGGGGAGGTTAACATCGCAAGATCCTCAAATCCATTTCGAAACCTCGTAGAACCCAGAGTCAAAATCATCAAAAGTTTTCAGACTGCAGTGATTTACCCCAACTACAACTGCAAGGTCACCGTCATGAAGTTTGAGCCGGTGGACAAGAAAGACAGGCTCATTTTGGGCGTGGTAAGTACATGTCATGCTTGGTACTGGACATGGGAATAACAAGGATCTCCAGTTGTGGAAGCAGTTATATCAGGCATACTCAACAAATAGGTGCTGCCCAATTCAATGTAGGATTTCGGGGCCCTCATCTTAACCATTGTGTCCAGATCACTGGGGCTCACTCAGATGGTAGGACTGGTGGCGTCGGAGATGCCGACTTTTATCATGCATGCAGGTATGATGGTTCTTGCTAGATCAGTAGCTGATGTTGCCTGAAAGACTTCGGATCCAGAACTCACCAATGGAAGAGAGTTTTATCGTCTATATCGCAACACCGAAGTATATGCCTACCTTCAGTATACACATGTATGGGCAGCATTTATGTATCGAAACCTTGCTGACAGTACCTTCAGAAACTCGCAATTCAAGCCCTCCGTGCGGATGAATCTCTGACATTTCCGGTGAGTCGGCCATGTTTAGCGGTTCCTGGCTAAATATAGCACACCAGGTCTCGGACAACTGGTCCGACTGGACATTCAATCTCAACACCGGGCATTGGCTGTACGACCCGACTTTCGCCTCCATCAAATATTGGGAGCGCAGTTCAGACTTTTCACCCGTGCCACTCCCCCAAGGAACTCGTCCCCAACTTGATGTTGATGCCATTGCTGCCTACTTCGAGCGTGTTTTTGGTAGCATGTGGTACCTGATTACATCCTTCGGAAAGACCTGGAAGGGTGGCCTTTCAGCCTATGCACCACATGGCCTTCTGACCTTTGGTGCTGTTGTTAGGTACCTAAGAGATGATGTTCTTGCTCATTTCCCTTCCACTCCGTGTCCCGAGTGGCATTTTGAGTCTCGTAGCCACAATATCAAGGCAACTTATTCTAACAAAGGTGCGCCTATGCATATCCATCCAGTACTTTGCTCATTCACTTAGTCTTTGCACGTGTGGACCTTGAATTCACCACAAGCCATGACACTCAAGTCAACCTACGCTTCTCAATGCGGATTCCATTGGATGACCGAGACAGACTCCGTGCAGCCTATCTCAGCCAACATGACTCCTCGACAGCAGGCTACACACGTTGTAAGCGCTCCTGGAATATCTATCCCTACTCACAGTGTTACCTCCATCTAATATCCCCCAATTCATTTAGACCTTGTTGATGAGATAGGATTCTCCATTGTCGGGAGCTTCGATCACACGCCTCCTACACGCCTCCCCATTTACCTCTTTGTTCCACCTCTCTGCACTGAATACATCAATGGCATGCACTGCCTTCGTATTCCCCTTCCTGATTTCTTTTACTGGACTTCTGATCCTGAAGGCAGAGTCAGACTTCCAAAGGAGGGTCGGGGGAGATATTGCTCGGGGATACCCAACTTGCAAGTTGAAACATATATTGGTTCAATCTGGTGGCCTTCCGATCTCGAGGTCGTAACAAGGCACTTACGCAACAAAGGTTACGAGTCTAATGGCAGGCAATATGCTCGTGATCACGGGTATCCCGAGTTGATACAAGGTGTGTACTCTCCTTTCACTTCCATCTCCAACACACCCTGACACTTACTACAGGTGATCCTCATGTCAAAAGGATGGTAGAGCTTGAGTTCTCGGATGATGATAAACCGCTCCCCTCGGAATCACAACTCACTTCCCCATCGACATTCTCACTCGTCGATACACCTACAAAACCTGAAACCGTGCATGAAGAAAAGCGTTCAATACCTGCCTTTTTGGTCAAAGGCTTCGGATTGTGGACGAGGAAGAACGGTACGAATATTTCCCGGATACTTTTACGTACCAATTCTGAGCACCCTTTAGCCGTTTCTCCCGAGGCTCAACTAAAGACAGAAACCACAAGTGTGAACTCAGAAAGCCCCACCGGCGTTCGGGATGAATGGGATTTGGTTGACTCCGAAGATTTGTAAAGATGGATTTGTGTACTCCCTCTCGATCTTACACGAAGCCCTGTGTGTATTGCCATACATCGACTGTTATTTAATTCCCCATGAATGTTTCGACCAACGACCGAATACCAATTGTGGCTAGAGTGGCTAGTCACATCAATTACACTCACGTCGACGTGGGTTTCAGTCATGAAACTCACCGATAATGGATACTCAAGGGTGTATGGGGACGGGCAGAATCCGTCATGCCGAGCTGTGAGGTGGTCAGGCATGAGTATAGTCTTGTGATAGACTGGAGGGGTGAACGTGAACTTCGTTCATCTCATAGCTTTAGTTATACTCGATAGTATACTCTGGGATTCTTTTACGGACTCTTTTGCCATCTTGCTGCAGCACGTAGTACGGCTACTCATTTACGATTTGTTTGCCAAATAAATTCAGAAAATACGGTCAACTTAGCCCTGACCGAGAGGGTAGCAACCGTCGACAGACAAAGAGGTTTTTGACATTGAAGGCTGCACAAATGCGTTTAGTCCTCTTCGTTCAACGGTCATTTGCGCCCCCATCCCCGGTTGAATGATTCCGTCGTGTACTTTTATCACTGACTAAACGTCTCAGAGACATTTAGGATCTTAACCACGAGTTGAGCAGGCAGCGCCTGACTGGTAAATTCCTCATGGATTCCGTTTCTCGTTACCCCAGGGCATTTCAAGTTGTTCTGCTAGGTCGAAACAAAACTACAATCAGATTGGTTTGCTGATCTCAGTCTATCACGCTGCCCCAACATTACCACTTGGAAAGCTGAGCCTCGGGATATCAACCTTTGGAGTCATATGCACTCAAACTCCTATGAAAGTGTATATTACGGGCGAGGACACTCTGAGGAGGGGATGTTAAATGATACTCGCAGTTGAGGCTGAGAGCCCTGCACGCTATGAAACGCCGATCTGTAGACTCGAGATTCAGTGCCGTCGAGGCCAGTCAACCCAGTTTCTCAGATTCCTACTATAGGCAACCCAAACGGGGTGCAAGGAACAAAGCGGATTACAAAATCTTGGAAAGCGATGGTGTTTGTTGGAAAGCCCTGCGGAGTACGTAATGTAGCTACTATTCAAATAAGAGAACTTCAACCTCGAAGACATCCTCGAGGCAGCTTTTAGGTATCTTCGACGGACACTCAACATGGGGGACAGTCACGAGGAATTTGACAGGAGTTTCAATATTCCTGACGTTACTGGAACGAACAATGTAGATCCAATTCCTCGAATTCCCCTCTAGAATGATCGACCGAAACGACAAGACTAGGTATGGGCATACGCTAGTGTACATGATTATTCGTCGATGGGTGGGAGATATACACGTACTACGAGACGAAATACAATCAAGACACCTATCGAGGCACAACGATTACGGTCTTCCGCCGTTGCAATACCCTTCAGTACGACATACAATACTACCCAATACCCTATTCCATGTCGTTCGTGGACCCTCCTACAGGTGCTTTGATCAGCACGGAAAACTTGATCATGGTGATAGCGTACACGTACTTGAAGTTCTGGCATAACCAGTAAACGTGGTTCCAGTCACCAATGAATGGCTGTGTGTGAGGAGGGGAATTGCTGCCTCGTGGGCATTCGGGTGTTGGCGATACAGTGGAGGCTCGAGGCCTACACCTCGACGTTCACATCTAAAAATATATGGGCCTGGGTATACAAAAGAAACTTAAAGAATCACGTACTCGTTTGCTCATCGGTAATGAGCGTCACTCGAGGTTTCTCGTTTATGACTGGACCGCTCGATGCTGCCTGCCTACGTGGTGGAATGATAACGATGTCTGCTCCGGACGGGTAAAGACGAAATCAATAGTCGAACGATAGCATGGGATAATCAGTGGAACCCGCCAATCTATCGAAGGAATAAAGGTTGAAGAGCTTGGCCCTCGAGACGTTGAGGACCGAGGATATACCGATGGCGTACGCTATTGGATTCCACTCCCAGCTATAACGGTAGTTGTATCCTACAGAACCTTTGGATGAGCTGGGGAGGTCAAAGCATAGTAATGTCACACGCACCGTTCGCCCGGTCCTGTTGGGCTGAACGTTCATTTCATGTGCCCTCGCCTCCTGATGGTGTGCTTGGTTGGTAGCAAATGCGTGCTACGAACGTGTATCAATATCTTTGTATATGAGTGACTGAACGAAATGGACCATACCCGGGATGACAGAACCAGGGATGAGCTTCTCCTTCTTGTCTTCGAGTGCATCGTTCCCAGCAGTCTGAGCATAGAATAGTTGAGCATGGTAGTAAAGGTGGAGGGCATGGATCAACGTACCATGGAATATCCAAATGGTAAGCAGCAACAACCATGGCGAACAGACCCAGAAGCACGAGTTGAGTTTGCTGATCCCCTTTATGGTACGCCAAAAGTCTTATCCTCGTTGCCGTCGTGCTGAATCAATGCGAGGACACAAGTCAACATCGCCAAGACGATATGGGGAGTATGTAAAGAGACGTACAGATCGGCTTTTATCCAGGACGTACATCTCACAGATGAATGGATTGTTCGATTGGGATTTTGTCTGAACGTCGAAGGTAACGAAAATGCTGTCTGATCACCGGTGATCAGCTCATGAGTACTGAGTGTCTGCGAGCACAACACGGAAAAAACGCACCTTAATGTCCAAGTTTTCCTTCCTTCCCGTCAAGAACACGCCATTTACGAACCGATTTCTTGGAAATGATTCGGAGTAAAAGTCTCAGCGACAACGAGACCGTTTGTGGTTAAGGATGAGGGAGGGATGAGAGAAGGTGGTGGTTGGAGGTTCAGAACCAAGCTTGGGCGGAGTCCGAAAAAAAGAAGCCTCGAGGCACAATTTATGTAAAGCAGCTCGTAACACTTCGGAGATTCTCTATCGGACCAAGGAATCCTCGGCTCAGTGTGAACCTTCTACTTCGAGAAACTCTACGTATTGGTGGGTTTAATGGGCTTTTCTGGGATCTGCGACGTATATATCAAGACTGACGACGATACGAGACCCGTGAGGAGGTCCTAATATCAGGCCACTCTTCATGCTCGCTGAATGGCGCCGGGGATTCCACTTCGCTATTATTGTGTGTGACGTATAAAGTCCATCTGCTTGCTCCCTGTCGCTGCCCTCAAAAGGTTCGGCTTTAGCTTTATCCCTAAACTTCCAGCACTTTGGTCTTCGTGGGGTCCGTGCCTGCACTACATGTCACTTTGCCCGCAGGGAACGTTTATCAACACTCTGGTTGACTTGAGTGCTCCGATCCTTCGATGAAAACATCTCTGCTGATTGATCGTGTCTCGGCGCAGACGGTCTCCTCCTGCAGAACAGGCCGTAGAATTATAGGTCGTGGGATCAATGAATCATCTAGCATCACGAGCGAGTCGGCCAAAAGTAGTGTGAGACGATACAGCAATCGCTACCGGCGCCTGTACCTCTCCTTCTGGCCCTCCTGATTTGTACTGTATTCTGGCACGGTCGTATTAATGCTACCATACTGAGAGTACCAATAATGGCACCAACGGCAGAGCCAGAAGCGAGCTTTTCGCCCTGTTAATGGTTCAGAACACTATAAAAGTATAACTCAGCATTAAAGGTGGTACGGGCTTGCCGCCCATGGTTCCGTGACAAGAAATGCTTCATTATCCTCGACCTCTGAGCACTAGCTACTTTATCGCTCTCGCTACCCGCTGCACCTCCGATCGATGCATACAAATGCTCCTACCTCGCCTTGTGTATGAATTCAATGGTAAATCTCAATGATTCAATCACAACACACGGATACAATACTATTCGTCTCACTCCGCAATCGCCAATATCCCAGTTGTTTTTACCTGTCTATCAGAATCAATGAAGAACCGACGGACCGACCCTTTATCAGAGTCAAGGGAATCTGCTCCGCAGCCGCTGTCCTTTCATTTAACCTGTGAATCTGACAGGATTAGATGATTAAACGTGTTTGCCACGCACCGGGGAAATTGAGGGTACACACTCTCATGTCCATGATCAAAAAAAACGTCAAGGGAAACCATCAAAGCCTACTTGGGGACATCTCAATCCCTTCGTATATTCCATTCTCCCGCCCTTGAAACCCGCAGCACCTCCTTGAATCGATCCTTCTGTACGTTCCTACTACCCCCTGCGTACTACGAGTTCTCCTGTGAACGTTCATGACCCAATCACGGCCTACGGGTCGAACGGATTGGATACCCATATCAATGGAGTTCAGATACATTCACTTGACTGCGAAATGATCAGTATGTCAACAGCTTTCACGCTTCTATTATAGTTGATGAAGGACGGACAGCTGGCCGACCTGTAAGAAGAATCACAGGTATGTGATTCCACAGCCGCATTTAACGTCTATCGATGGATATAAATATGATTCAACGTGTTCGCCGTGTGTTGCGGCGTTAGAAAGCGCGCACCCCGGTGTCGAGGGTCAACAAACCAATCGTAAATTATCCAAGCCCATTGAGGGTCATTCAACGTGAGTCTATCTCTTTGCATATTCAGATTGAAAGGAGAACGGATGTTCCCACTTCGTCCGTGGTATTTTAATTTTACTGCTAGTTCATGTCGAGTACACGTTCCTCCGGAACCTTCTATTGATTATCATGTTGCGGTGCGTCAGAGCAATGAGCTGTGTCCTTTTGTGGAGCTAAGCATGAGCTACCAATCGAAGATGTGTCTGGGAACTGCCAATTGATAGGTGTCATGGACACCTATGTATCGTACATACCACGAGGCAGGGGAGTATGAGAGCGAATCCTCACATAGTCAGGCGACATCTACGTTTGCCCCCAGCCTCCCCTATTTGGGTGACTTGATAGTTCGGAGCGAAATTTCGTCTGCGTTCACAAGCCTTTATGTGAAGAACACGAATCCATTTCGGGGTGGAGTAAGGCGGGTCTGGGTCAGAAGGAAATACCAGACTGTAGAAGTTGCCCAGATACCTTGTCGCATGTTCACCTCATTATCGAGCCAGAGAACCGGAAAGACAAGGATATCATGCACCTGGTGAGCTCTCATGATTATCGATAGACTGAACTCGGGACTGACCAACCGATCAAGGTGTGCAAGCAGTCCTACGAGACGTACTCAACTTATAGGTAGAGCTCAATTTGTTATCATGACGACAATAAAAAGAGACGTAAAGCGACATACAGGTCGGTTTGAACCCAGCACGTCCGTCTCACGGATGACTAGATTGTTCATACGGGGTTTCATCTGAACGTCAATGGTAACGAAAATGCTATCTGATCATCGGTGATCAGTTCATAAGCGTCCGTGAGCATAGTTCCAATAGATCGGACTCTCATATGATTGGAGCTCAAATTCTCGTCACACGTTGATCCCGCTCCAACGTTTCCAGTTTTCGCCCTTCTAATCGAGTAAACGGCTCGCCAACGGCTTGTCCAACCTCTGAGAGTCACAAGTCCGTGTTTCGCAGCTGCTGTTTCTTCATTTAACGTTTCATTGACAGAAAGAAATGAATTAACGTGTTAGCCACGTGTATGGGAGATAGAGGGTACGCACCCTGGTGTCAGTGGTCAAAACAAGGTAAGAGAACATCGAAAGCTGCTCAGAGACATCCGAGGCAAGTCTTCTTGTTACTACCAGGGCTCACTAGATGGACGATGGAGGAACGAGGTACCCACTTTATTACAGTGTTTCAATTTGCAGGTTATTTATGTCGAGCACACGTTTTTACGGGAATTTTCCACGTATGTCCCGGGATCTCTAATCTGAAATACGTTTCATGGGCGCCATTACATCGTGTATACCACGAGGCAAAAGGAACTGGAATTCTCACATATACCAGCGACATCTACGCTCCCCCCCCATTCTTCCTTCGCCCCAACCACGATGTCTACTTTCTTTGAACATGCCCACGACCTCACCTTTGTCGGTAGTCAAAACTTTACACATATCGCTGGGAATGTCACGAATATCCAATGTCGGTCTGGAAGTTGCGAGGGCCAAGTGAGCAATACAGTCATGGTATGTTCTCGGGGTAATTTGCAGATAGTGATCATACTGAAGGTTCCCTCAGCCGCGGCAGAATCTATATAGAGAGTTCTTTCTCGGCGACCTGATACTTCGGGACGAGGCTCGGTCCATCAATGATGTCCTGTACGTGAAGGACACAAATCCCTTTCGGAGCGGTATGAGGCCGGTGCGGGTGACAAAGAGATATCAAACGGTAGAGATTGCCCAGATGCCTTACCGAACATTTACCGCGGTTACTGTTGAGCCAAGGGACGATATAGACAAGGATGTGATCCATCTGGTAAGTTGTCACAAACACCAATGGATGAGCCGAACATGGGGTTGATGTGACAGTAAAGGTGTGGAAGCAGTTCTACGATGCACACTCGACACACAGGTTGTAGTCAATTTGGCGTGAAGTTTGGGGTTTTCCATCTCAATAGTTGCATCTAGATCACTGCGGTTTGCTCAGATGATGGGACTAGTAGCATCGGAGACGCCAACAATTATTTTGCACGCAGGTTTGATACCTTTTGCTAACTGATTTCGAAATTGGCTGACTGGCTAGAGATCCAGAGCTGGCCAACGGAAATGAGCTTTTTCTTCGATATCCCGTGGATGGATTGGTTTTTCTGTACCTTGATTCTACATTTGTGCGGCTATCATTCTTCTATTCACCCTTTACTGACAGCATCTTCAGCAAGTCGCATATCAAGCCCTCCGCGCCGACGAATCTCTGGCAGTTTCGGTGAGTTGGCTATGTTTAGGGGTTCCTGGCTAAAAATAGCACACCAGGTTTCGGACGACTGGTCCGACTGGACATTCGATCTCAAGGCCGGATCTTGGCTTTACGACCCGACTTTCTACTCCATTGAAAATTGGGAGGAGTATGACGACTACAACTCTTCCCCCATCCCTCTTCCCCAAGGAACTCGTCCCCAACTCGATGTTCATGACATCACCGCCTACTTTGAGCGCACTTTCGGTAGCCTGTTCACTCCGATTGCGTCCTTAGGGAGAACAGACTGGGGAGACCTGTCTGCCTACGCACGGCATGGCCTTCTGACATTTGGCGCGGTGGTTAGGCGCCGGCGGCTTGGTGTTCTTGCTCATTTCCCCTCCACTCCACCCCCCGAGTGGCATTTTGAGTCTCGCAGCCGCAATATCAAGGCGAGCTACTCCGGGAGAGGTGTGTCCACATCCATCTATCAATCCCCGCCTATACTGATCAACCTAGTCTGCTCACGGGTGGACTTCCAATTCTCTGATATCCACGAGGCTCAAGTCAATCTACGCTTCTCATTGCGCCTTCCGTTGAAGGACCGAGATCGACTCCGCTGCGCCTATCTCTGTCAGCATAATTCCTCCACGGCCGATCGCTTGACCCGTAAGTTTTTGACTAGTTGACTTTTGCATATTCTCCACCATTTCATATCCACATCCAGATCTCATCGACGAAATAGGTTTCTCCCTTTCCGGCAAAGTTCCCCATAACCACCCATCTTTCCCCTCGGCATACCTATTTGTTCCGGCTCTTTCCATCGAGCACATAAACGGCATGCACTGTGTACATTCCCCCTTACCCGATTCTCTGTTCTATTGGACATCAGACGCAGCAGGAAAGATTGAGATTCCAGAGGAGGATTGGGAGCAATATGGAATACCTGAAATGAAAGTTCGAACATGGGTTGGATCATTTTGGTGGTTAGAGGAGTACGAGGCTGCTAGAACATATCTGCGCGAGAAAGGTTACGGTACCAATGGCAAGCGATACGCCCGAGATCACGGCTATCCCGAGCTGATACACGGTGTGCTGTGGTACTGTTTCATCTCCAAAACAACCTGATCCTTGCTATAGGTGATCCTCATGTCAAAAGAATGGTAGAGGTTGTCAAATTGGATTATGATGAACTACCCCACTCGGGATCTCCACTCACTTGCCCATCAACATTCTCACTTGTCGATGCACCTACACAATCTGAAGTTGTGCATGAGGCAAAGTGTTCAATCCCTGCCCCTTTGGTCAAAGGCACCGGACTCTCAACACGGTAGGCACGATTGTCCTCGTTTACGTTCGTGATCTGAAATTTTTCTGGTAGCATCGGGACGGTAGGGCAGATCGCTGCCGTTCCCAGCCCACGGATGCAGCTGCAAACAATGGAATGGCAAGCCAGGACACCGAACACTGTCATTCAGAAACCTATTTTACCCCAAAGGTAAGCTCAAACCTCCTACATGTTTGTACAGGTCATCCCACCAGACCTGCTCCTCAGTTCTCAGACGATGGGTAAGGCGGTTGCCATCTCCGATGTAGCAAGAGAAGTGCCCGAAGCGAGGCACAGAACCAGTACAGTCAAGAAATCGCAGAAACCCATCACAACTCTACCGCGGGTGGGAGGGTAACGTCCAATTTGCCTCGACCAATTTTTTTGTCTCATGTGTCTCTCCTAGATCCTGGATGGTCGGGACAACAGCCGCTACTTCCGACCAACGGGTGAAGCCTTTACCGACGGAGGTTTCCGAGAGCTCCATCAGGACACAACTAACAAAAGGCGTAGTTCAGAAGACTACCCTCACTCGAACGATATCACAAAAACCTACTGCAACTTCTGTATGGGCAAGAGGGTAAGCCCGAGTTTTCTTTTTGGAATTCGTTGTCTGGAGTTTCTCTCGTAGATCCCCAACAGTGGGGACAACGAATGTTGCGTCAAACCCACAGGCGAAGCCTCAACCGACTCGGGAGGGATCTACAAGCTCACTCAGAGCACAAACAGGGAGAGGCATACTTCAGAAACCTGCTCCGACTCGAGTGTAAGCGTCAAATCCTCCCGTTAATCAAGTCTCCTCACTGACGTTCTCCAGATCTAGGCCACCAATGGCGGTAGCCGCGGCCACCGAGAAGAAGCCTGCGCTGGAGGAGCAAACCAAAGATCGATCAAAGAGCGTGAGGGAAGCTCCACGGAAGTCTACCCGGTATGAACCGCCTTCGTTGTGTTCTCGATTGTTCTTTTAAGCCTCCGCATAGCTCACCGATTGCAACTCGCACAATGAAGGAAACTAAGGGAAAGGGTAAACAAGTACGGAAATAGGCGTGCGAAATCCGCTTCCGGTGATGGGCGCCTGGAAACACGCAAAAGGATCTCATCGGAGGAGGGTTGAGGAGGGTTGTATTTGTACGCCGTTCTCGTGATCCTTAGCTTATCGTACGCAGGCTCGTTCAATTCCTGAGCCAGTATTTACTCCAGATAGATATGTAGAACAACGATACGTCCACCATGTCGGTTGTACAGAGTACGCCCCAGTAGACGTGAATGCTGAGTATCATAGTAACGAGAAAGTCATGATATTCGTCGAATTGAAATATACCGTGAGTACATGATACATGTGAGCAAAATACCACGCAAGCCGAGTTTCACCGCGAATCTTTTCCAAAAATTTGAATCAAAGACTTTCCCAATGTCCCTCTACCCTCCTCCGCACCATAAAGATGCCGAACATTGTAGAATAATAAAGTGGAAGAGCAAGGTGCGAGTAATTTTATTCTGTGATCTCCGAAGGGAGAGTGATGGCGATAGGTGGTCATGAAAAAGGTGACCACCGCGTCCCGTGCAAGAGGCTCTCCTTTTTACAACAAGCGAACGATTCTAGGAGGTTGGATTAGATTTGATACACCGAATTCTGGGTGGAAACAACTGACCCTGATATCTTGAGAGGCTTTGTTCCAGCCATAGAACCTGCGGATCGAAAGGGCTGCTGGTTGAACGTGGTTGCTCGAGATACCTCAAACCGCATTTCTCTCGGATCGAAGAATAAAGGCATATCATCGTTAGCTACGGTTTCCGAATCGGAGCTTGAGAACGACCGGTTTGAGTGTAGTTGGAACAAAATTGAAATGGAGGATCTTCATAGAACCCGATGGTTCAGGTTTAGATGACCCCACAGCCCGCTTTGGTGTTGCTGGAGCTTGAGAAGTCCCGGGGACGATTGGTGACCTCAATTGCACGGCGAGATAATCAATCAATGATTGAGTACAAGCGTAGAGAGGGCAATGGGAGGCTTTAATGTACAGCCTGAAAAGCAAGACGACGGGCGTATGTATACTGAAGGAAGGATACTTGAGGCTAGAGGTTAGACTCACCCAAATCGTGAGCATATACTTGATTCCATCTGTACTGTTATGCACGATCGCAGCGCCTAGAACAAACATAAATTGCACGAGGGAAGCCATCAAAAGGCTCGTTGATAATAACGAGCAGCCAATGTCGTTTTACCTCCGGTATTCTGACGATCTCTCGCAGTTATACGGCAGGCTACAAGTACCAGGTCCGAGTTATAGACAGCAGGTAGATCACGCTGCACGAACGATTCAAGCGCGCCTGTGCAACATATCAGTTGTCTAACTAGGATGTTGAACGAGGAAGGTTGGGCCTACCTCAGCCTGTTCCGTGAGTCTTCATAGACAAAACACTGGGCAATTTTAGGCGATTGCCAAGCATTGTTGTCTCGAAAATAGGGTGTGGTGATACTCACAAGGCACTGGGCATGATGGAGTTCAGAAATCTGAAGTTAGAATCACAGTGTTCTGAATTCTCTGGCAATTGATGATAGTGGAACATCATCATAATCAACTTGACCAGCATGTTGTATCATGAATTGTCCATGAGTCCACAAAGGCAGTGTGATTCCCTGACAGGGACATGGACAGGTCGTGAGTTTGAGTTCAAGCTGATTTTGTAAGGCTTCCGGTCTCGTATCGTGCAGGCCTTTGGGCCGAGTGAGTACGCCAGCAATGTCGGATTGCTAGAGTACGGATACAAGATAGAAGCTGACTAATAATACGGCAAAACGCCGGGATGTAGGGTACGGGTCGTGTAGATAAGATAATGTATATACTCGAAATAATACGTCGGAGGGGGTACCAAATCATCAAGAAATAACCGGATTCCTTACAGATTTGAAGTAGGGAGTAGTAATATGCCTAGCGGAATATTCGAGGTCAATGGTCTGGAGTGATATCTGAGTCAAAAAAGACTCACAGGCCGCCTCCTGAGTAAGACAAACACCATAAGTGGCTGATCAATCCGCGAGTAGTGGTTTTGACTTGAAGATGCGACGCCATCTGAGACTCGAGGCTAGAAACGGTACCGAACCGAGATGAACACTCGGAAGTTGTGAAGATGGAAGAACACGTGGAGATTATCGATCAACCGGCCCTAAAGCATCTCTGCTCGGCTGGCAAATCGTTGGGGCTGGGGTCCTCTCTTTCTTGACCTCTCCCTCTATTACTCTTCCCCAACCTCTTCCAACTCGATCTTTTGTGGTGAGTAGTGTCTGAGTACTTTCAGATGCGGGCTCTGATCGTCGGGCTGATACTTATCATAGCTGACAGACAAATGACACAAATCACGCGAGTGATTTCGCGGGATCTGGAGTTGCATTTTCATTGTTGTTGCCATCTCTCCAACGCTCTATACCTATGCGAGGTTGATCTCTGAGCATTGATGGGCTGATATTGAGGTAGGTAGTACCCCGGCTCAAACTTTCTCTCCCTCTTCCAATTATTTCCTTCGTCCTCGTTTCTCCTGCTTCCCTTGTGCAACGGCTCACATCATAATTGTTTTATCTAGGTTTCCACCTGCAATCAGACCGGCGTCGCGTTCCAAGACATTCTTCACCACTCGAAAGGAAGTGCGAGGTGGATCTGTGGAGTATCACTGACGTTTCAAAGGTACGTTCTCCACTGTGTTCATACCGGTTCCCATCTCATTGGATTTTTCATGAGCA
This sequence comes from Marasmius sp. AFHP31, assembly GCA_024721195.1. Taxonomy (NCBI): domain Eukaryota; kingdom Fungi; phylum Basidiomycota; class Agaricomycetes; order Agaricales; family Marasmiaceae; genus Marasmius; species Marasmius sp. AFHP31. The sequence continues at coordinate 15,437 of JANHQD010000910.1, forward strand.
GAGGGCCATTTCCTGCGACTTCAGCTAACACTTCATCTCTATTCTTGGTCGCTTTCTTGTCGTTACCCTCGCAGCATAGCTAGTGGGATCTATCTCGCCCGATCCGTTGTTCGTAAATTGGTCATCCCCGATCCCATTGCCGTTGCTCCTCGAGAGGCCTCAGGCACTGATAGCCACGGCATGAGTCCTCTTTCACTCCTCCCCTACACTTCTACACCAGAACTTATGCAAAGCGCCACTGTTGCATGCTCGTGACATCTCTCGAGAACAACCATCCAGATGCTTTCACAACCATCCTTCGTCGGCACCCTCATATTCTCTCATTGGGCTAGCCATTGAAGAACAGAGTGAATGGTCAGGCGTGGGTGGCTTATCATACGCTCTAGGAAAACTCGCCGAGTTCTGCCACTGTTTGGAGGAGCTTCGTTCCCCTCCCAACTCGTTTTACCCAGGGCTTAGGCGGATTTTCCCTCCCTTCACGTTCCGCTCATGTTCCCGTGGATGAGTATTCATTGGAATGGGGAACCTCTATTAGTTTCCATTGGGCCATGGTGTCTCGCTTCGAGGTTATGATCCCCGAATCATAAAAGTTACGCATACAGCTCTCCCCACAAGCCTCCCGATATCGTGGGTATACCGTGGAGCAGGTCGAGTATAACGTCAGGTATGTTCTTTTTGTGACGTCCTCGAGGTCGAGCTGATAGTTTCTGCCTAGTGACATTTACGAGCCATTGAAACGATAGTCAAAAGGCGGATATCCTCCGAAACCCTTTTCCAAGGCTGCACGCCTGGCTCAGCCTCCCCAATCGGGTTGGACTGCGCCAACATACATCTCGCTGGGCCGTATCCGATAGTACTCGAGCGAGCTCAAGAGGGGAGACGTTGCGTTATTGGACTGGCAGTGGCAAGTCGTTGTACCTCATTTGGACAAGCTCAGCAATTTATACGGGATTCGGTATCAGGGATCGGAGCACGTGTCGATCAGCCCGGATTTGATTGAGGAGGGGTGAGGGATAGGCAGTCCCTGCGCTCATTGGGCAGGAGTGATAGAAGTTTTTGCAGGTAGACTGTGCTCGTTGTCTTGACAGTCCTACGTCTTATCACATGCAATATATCGCTCACCGTGAGTTTCTCGTCTCAATCGGTACTGCTAGTATTGATTGTGCACTCTCGATAGCGCGAGGTGGATCTCGAGGCATTTTACAGTCAAGTATCTCAGTAACTAGGGTGGAGGAGCGACAGGCTTCGCATGACTTCTCATACATACCATACGTATATCACCTTCCCCGCCGGCTGCATACTCTACTTTTTGTTGAGTTGGGTTTCTTTCCCCTCTCTTGTTGTGGCTCCACACGTCTATTCGTGCGTTATTCCTACCGCTTCGCTGGGGTATAGACATTACGCTTTATTCTTGCACTCTCCTCACTACCTTCCATCTACCTTGCGCATATGCCCGCCAATTGGGATATCATGTGACATTCTAGTCTATATAAGAAAGCCCATGCTCTTTCGTTTCCACCACTTTATCATCCTCGTTACTCTTGTGTCACGAACAATCACTTGGCTGCATTTATATATGCGCAATACGAACGATATGATATACCAAATTTTGCTCTTTAAAGTCGAGCAGTGAGCATGGCCATCGTCTATTTGGACGGAAGCCAGCGTTACGCCAATTGACCTTGGGGATTTATACCAACAAGGCTTGTACAGCGAGTTACGGGAACACTAGCATCGGGCTCAACCCCTCGTTGATTCGTTCCCCTGTTGTATGGCTAACAGGACTCGATTGGGCTGAGGATAATAGGTCGGTGAGGAGAGTGTTAGTTTGTATCTTCGAAGATTATGACGACAAACTATGCGACAATACCTTGTCTAGAAGGAGAGAGACAGGGAGACTCTTGGTACGTGCCTTTGGTGCAGCCGCGAGGCCCTTAGTGTGCTTTACGGTTCCTACCCTCAAAGAGGGCCAGAAGATTTCTAGATCACATCCTCTGCGCTACCGCCCCGATCCCTCACGCTCGAGACTTTGCGATTGATATGGGGACGGGGTAGCGTCTTTCTCGGCGATTTGATTATGAGCATCACGCTCATGAATTGAGGCAATGTCCAGTATTGTGAATTTGATCTTCCAAGTTTCCAGCTGAGGCAGATTGTAATTATGGGTGAGTGGCTTGTACACGCTTTATGTTGTCCTTTGTTATCAACTGACGACTTTCTCATTACCATTCGAGGTGGTGTTCTCACTCTCTTCTAGTCCAACTCACGTAATGGTCCCTTTCATTCCCTGTCTGCATACCGTGGTAATAATGCCACTTTCCACCCTCTTTACCTGTTGCCTCGCCCTGCGCCGTATGAGCTCCCTTTTCCGTGGTTAAGACGGAATCACTGTACACAGGCTCAGTGATCCGACTCTGGGGAACAAATGAGCTCAGATAGGAATGAGATTCAGGTAGTAATCGAATATTCCTCCTGCTCGGGAAGGTTTCGTGCTACGCGTCGAACAATAGTTCTATTAGTCGACCGAGTCTAGCCACCAAGAGAAGGGGTCAGAGGTACGTATTGTACAGCTACTATGTGCCAACATCTGATTGACAGCGTGATTAATCCAAAATGTACCGCATGTCAAGGTGTCAGAAGGTATGTCTACTGGTCTCCATGGTTATAATGAGTGACGAAAATCTTCAAGCAGCATTTTGGGTTATCCAAGGCGAGTCTACCTTTGTGTATTCTGTGGGACTACTCAGCCCACAAAAAAAACTCCTGTGTCTACTGGGCGTCACGTCGAGCCTCTGATGGGGGACCACCATCGATGACAATAATAAACCTCGAGAGATCTAGACTTGATACATTGAGCTATATCCTTTTATGGCTCAAAGTGAAAACACCCGCTCAATGGAAGGTACATGTGGTTCAAAACGCCTCATTGATGGGTTCAACAAGAGCTTACGTGGCGTGAGTACCACGGGGCAGTGGGAACATGAGCTATAATCCTCACATATGCCAGCGATACCATCTTCGCCCCCATTCTTCTTTTCTCAAAACCACAATGTCTAATTTCTTTGAACGCGCACGCGACCTTACCTTTGTTGGCAGTCAGCAGTTTACGCATATCACTGGTAATGTCACGAATGTTCAATGTCGGTCTGGCAGTTGTGAAGGGCGAGAACGAAATGCGCTCATGGTAAGTTATCCCGGTTTTTGTGGGTAGTAATTATACTCAAAGTTCACTCAGCCACGGCAAAATCTATACAGAGAATTCTTCCTCGGCGACTTGATACTTCGGGGCGAGGCCTGGTCGATGGACGGTATCCTGTATGTGAAGAACACCAATCCTTTTCGGAGTGATAAGAGGGGTATTCGGGTGAAAAAGAGATATCAGACTGTGGAAGTTGCTCAGCTGCCTTATCGGACATTCACGACTGTCACTGTCGAGCCAAGTGACTGCAAAGACAAGGATATTGCACACCTTGTAAGTTCATGATTTGCTACCTACTAACTAGACTGAACCCTGAGTTGACCCGAGAAAGTTATGGAAGGAGTTCTATGAGGCATACTTGACCAACAGGTGACGCTCATGTTGGCATTTGAGTTTTCTCTATCTAAATCAAATTCAATCAATGCATCTAGATCTCTGCGATCCACTCAGATGTTGGGTCTGGTGGCAGTGGATATCCCAATGATTGTTCTGCACGCAGGTATGAAGGCTTATGCCAAACCTATTGTCATAGTCAGCTGACAGACTTGGAATCCAGAGCTGGCCAATGGAAGGGCACTTGGGAGTCGATATCCCTGGAAGGGATTGGTTCAGATCTACCTTGAGTACACCCATGTACAGTGATCATTTTTCTATTCACCTCTTACTGACAGGATTTCCAGAGAGTTGCATATCGAGCCCTCCGTGCCGACGAGTCTCTGGCGCTGCTGGTGAGTTGGATAGCTGTAGTAATTCCTGGCTAAGGATACCACACTAGGCTTCAAATGACTGGTTGAATTGGACATTTGACTGCAACACCAGATCTTGGCTATATGACCCGACTTCCACCACCTTCGAGGGTGACTGTTTTGACTTTTCACCCACTCCACTTCCCCAAGGAACTCATCCCCAACTTGATGTTGATGACATCACCACCCACTTTGAGTGCACTTTTGGTAGCCTATTGTACCTGATTGCGCCCTTGGGGAAAACAGACAGGGAATCGTATGCACCACATGGCCTTCTGACATTTGGTGCTGTTGTCGAGTCCGGGCGAAGTGATATTCTTGCTCACTTCCCTTCTACTCCACCTCCTGAGTGGCAATTTGAGTCTCGTAGCCACAAAATCAAGGCAACTTACTCCTGGAGAGGTGTGGACACATCCATCTATTGATCCCCGTCTTTACTGACCAACCTAGTCCGTTCACATGTAGACTTCCAATTCTCTGATATCCCCGAGGCTAGAGTCAATCTGCATTTCTCATTGCGCCTTCCGTCAAAGGACCGAGATCAACTCCGCTGTGCCTATCTCAGTCAGTATGCCTCCTCCACGGCTAATGAAAACACCTGTAAGCTTTTGACTTGTTGACTTTTGCATATACACCACCATTTCATATCCACATCTAGATCTCATTGACAATATACATTTTTCTCTCTCTGGCAAGTTGCCCAATCACCACCCACCATTTCCCCCAGCATACCTATTTGTTCCAGCCCTTTGCACTGAGCACATAGATGGCATGCACTGTGTACATGCTCCCTTGCCCGACTCTCTGTTCTATTGGACATCAGACCCAGCAGGAAAAACCAAGATTCCGAAGGACAATTGGGGGCAATATGGGATTCCTGAACTAGAAACTAAGATGCACATTGGATCATCCTGGTGGTACCACGAGTACGAGCTCGCTAGAACATATTTGCGCAGGAAAGGCTACGATACCGATGGTAGGCAATACACTCGAGACCATGGGTATCCCGAGTTGGTACAAGGTGTGCACCCTACTCTCTTTTGATCTCCAATACAACCTGATGTTCATTCCAGGTGATCCTCATCATAAAAGGGCCACAGAGCTTGGAGATTTGGACGATGAAGAACCATCCGCCACGGGATCTCAACTCACTTCCCCATCATTGTTCTCACTCGTCAATACACCTCTAGAATCTACAAGTGTGCACAAGGAGAAATGTTCAATTCCTGCCCTTTTGGTCAAAGGCTCCGGCCTCTGGACAAAAAAGATTGGTACGAATATCTCACGACTACCTATATATACCTATTCTGAGCTATCAATTAGCCGTTTTATTCGAGCCTAGGCAAGACAGAGAAACCGAGAATACAAACTCAGGCCGCCCCACTGTCGTTCGGGATGGATGGGATTGGGTTGATTCAGGTGATCTGTAGTGTTTGGATCTGCGACTCGCACTCGGTCCCTCACAAACACCTGCTTATATTATTTCGAAGAGTGACTGTTAATACATTACCCAGTGACCAATATACCGGCAAAACCTTCCAATATGACCATTCAGTGGCTGGTGTAAAGGGGACAAGCAAATGCCGTCGGCGAGTTGTGGTTAGGAGTTTCAAAGCCATCCTCAAATTCGAACACAAGCTGGCAAAATACACAAGGTATAGTCAAGTACCTATGTTCCCCCCGAAGTTGACAACCAGCACAAAAGCACTAGGTATCGGCATAGCGACAGCCCACATACATTATCAATAACGGTACATCGTAGGTCGCCGATGGCTAGGGAATACACGCAGTGCACCGAGGGCAAGATACAGTTATGGTACATGTCACTGATGCTTCTGTCCGCTGACAACGATGGTGAATGAATCCTAAAGAAAGTTCCGGTCAGTCTTTTAAGACATCAAAATATAACCATGAGACACGAACCCTTCACCTGCTCTCAGTCAGGCCGACCGTTCATTTGTTTAGTTTCGCCTTCTAGCGTCGTGCTTGAGCAATGGAAGATGGGAGTTCCAAGCTTGGTCCGAGATTCCTGTACATGCTGAACATCACAAAAAGAGCATGGGAGACCGGGTGAAGCGCAACATACTTGGTCAGACGCCACAGAAGGTGAAGGTATTTTTCCTTTTTCTCGAGATACGGCGTTCCCACATAGTAGTTAAGCGTGATGACCACTGACCACAAGACACGAGTCAACACACCATAGAGCATCCATGCCATAGCGGCCGAAGACGTGGCGATCAGGCCTGGGAGCAAACCCCTTGAATGTCTTTACGAAATGCTGGGATTCCTATCGTCGCGGCTGTTGTGCTGGTTTGCTCAGGGGTACGGATGGTTAATATCGCGCAGACCAAAGAGTAATCGAAGATCCATACATATCAATTTCCATCCAAGATATGAGCACATCATGGATGACTAGGTCGTTTATATGACATTCATTCAAGAGTGAAAAGCGACGAAGATACCGTTTAATCAACGCTGATCAGGCCTTGAATGCCCATTAGAGCGATGTCATTGAGAAAACGCACCTGAAAACCCCAAATATTCATCCTACTTGCCGGTATGCGATCTATTCAAGACGAATTAAGCCACCGACGGGGACGAGACCGGTCATGCATGTCAAATAGGAGAGATGATGGTGGTTGAGAGTCAAGCTGTCGTGGAGTCTGCTTAAAAGCCTTGAGGTACTGTTTATGTGAACTCGGGGTGCCTCGGAGTTTCTCTGGTGGATTATCATCGAAGTATTAGCATACTCCGAGCTAAGGAAATGTTGACGTTGATGTCTTTTCACGAGCGACCTTCGAACCCGAAGCAAGATGGGAGATACAGTTCCTGCGACCGCCAGTGTCTTGAGCACAGTGTTGTAAATGTGGGCTAGTGAGAAAAATCTCTACCGAACATGAAGCAAGAACTCACCCAGACAATACCTCCAGCACCGATGTGGCGGAGCCCGGTGGCCTCCCCGTCGACACGCCTCTTTCACCAATATTCATACATAGAGTATATTAATGGTATTTCTAAGCCGTGGTTATGCCACGGTTATGCATGATTGGGTGGTGGTTAGACAACCACCGGAATGTGTGTACTCAGGGTCCATAAACACCGAAAATGTCATTGTATACAAGCGCTGTCACTTCCTTCCGTGTTGTTTACAACTTGTAGATACTCTTAGAAATAGCTGACATATTGTACCCTATCAATCAACACTCTCATTGCCCACTCATTCGCGCGCAGAAGGGAAGATTTCAAAGCTCAAATAGATTGCGAGAAAACTACAAAGTACAAAGCCGCGGCCCTACTACTACCCGACCATTGTTCACTGCCTTTTCTCTGAAGCGAACAATGGGACCTACATGTCCGTCGCCCAGCCAGAGGCGCTTCCTGTTCTCGAGCCCAAAGGCTCCACTCGGGCTTTGCCTACGAGTAGCGAGGCAAATGGATCAGGCTACAGCGCCAGCAACCCAAGCCACCTTCACGCTCTCCTCGAACCATCTGGGCTCTGTGCTGTCGCTTCCCAACGTTCAGCGCGCCGCTATGGACATTTTCTCGGGCTCGCGCTTATCGAACATCGAGCAAGATAGCGAGCAAGATCGCCCGTATATGTTTCCCTTCGAGCCCTCGCCAGCAGACACGTCGAGCAATTCACCGCGATCATACATCAGCACCGCCGATCAGATTCCAACTTCTGAAGCCTCACAAGCCCTCGTACTCAGGGAGCCGAGAGCGGTGGCGCTACGCTCAGAGCCAGAATCATGTGCGATAGTTGCCACCTCAGCACCTGGGGGCATCGTTCCGTATCACAACGAGTTGCAAGCTATGGTCGAACAAACACACAAGTGGCGGATTGAGCAGCAGAAGGAAAGTGATTCGAAGAAGGGAACGGGGGTAGCATATCCGCGGCATGTTGTGGTATATAAGACGTGGTGGGAGGAGCAGCAATTCATGCGAGCACAGGGAGATAGTTCGTACGTCCCTGTGCCAGCATTCCCCCCAACAGTGACGAAAGTAGCACTGTGGTTGACGCAGTCAGAGATGGTGCGATGCAAGGTACGTGCAAGGCAGTCGTCTCGCCAATCTTCTCTCTAAAATCCGTGTTACAGCGATCCAGGGGTGGAGGTGATATAGAAAATACGACTGTCGGCAGCTCCTCCATTCAGCAGGCCGTCAGCGCCCTCGAACGCGTGCGGAAAGATTACGAGTGGCGGATGCCCGACTATCCGGAGGTGACCATGAAGTTGCGGGACGATCTTCGGATCAAGGCCATCGAGGCTGCCGTGAAGAAGAACGAGACCGTTCGTTCTTCAAGGGCTATCAGCCTCAAAGTCTCTGGCTCGAGTGCCGGTAAGTCATTCTAGTTCATACCAAGGAGATGTGAAACTTACCTATCCTCTGATCCCTTCAGACAGTTACTCGCTCGACGAGATGCGGCGAGTTGCCGTCCGCTTGATGTTGAACTGCAACACTGACTATCAAGCCTTCTTGTCACTGCGGAACCGAGCACTGTTCCTCCTGCCTTGCGTCTCCTTTTTCCGAGGAGATAACCTTCGGCTCCTTGAGTTTTCCGACCTGTTTTTCCAAGACATACCCAATGTGGCCCGAGAGACCCTAGATGCTGAGGGGAGGTACACCCACAAACACGACATCGAAGTAAGTGTCCCCTCCAAGTCCCCATTCTCGACTGAGACTGAAAGAACATGTAGGTTCTGACGTTCTTGGTGGACCAGGCAAAGCACAACACAAGCGGTCGAGTCGACGAACATGGTATAATCCGCCATCGCGATGTCGAATTGTGTGGGATCGGGGCGATGGCAATGTATTTGTTCGGTTTGTACCACATCAAAGAAGACGCATGCTGGCCATCGTTCGAGCCAGTGTTTGGCGACAACGACCCTGGGCAATACGGCTCTCGACCCTGGTATGCTATCCGTGCGTTCCCGGGTAGCGGAGGAGATACGTCTGAGCTGTCCTATCAGCGTAAGTCAACAGAATTATGAATGATGACTGAACACTCACTCGATTTGTAGAGCACTACGACGTAATCAAAGCCATTCATCGAGAGAACGACATTGAGGTGTCGAAGGTGACACATTGTGGTCGCTTGACCGCTGTGTTGCACGCACGGAGAAACGGCGCATCAGAATCGGATGCGAAGGCGCTAGGCGGATGGAGTCGAAGCGGCTCATACGGGGTCTACGACCGAGCGCTGCCAGAGGAGGGTTTGCTCAGCGCTGCGTTGTTCAACGGCAAGGATACGAAGCAGCATTATCTTGAACGTGGAGATTTGAGTGAGTAGTAACCGTGAATTGTCGTAGCGCGTTGATATTGAGCATGAATTTAGGACATGAACGCATCGAGCGGGAGATCTTTCCGAAGGTAGAAGAAGAGTTGAGGAAGTATGAGGAGCGGCGCCGAAGCAACGAGAACATGAAGGACTACGCTCTCCTCAACTTCCTCAACGTCCTTCTCCGATTCCGGCGTATCCTCGTCCAGGATGCAGCGGTCTTGTTCGGGAACTACCCTGCAGCGGCTATCTTTCGTTATCATCCATTCAACACCCCAGAGTTCCGAGAGTTCGCTGTCGTGGCGAGGGACGCCATCGCAAACGCACATAGCAGGACACAGCTCGAGCTGCAGCAATATCCTGAGCACGTACAAGTCACCCTACAGACCGCCATGCTCTCGAACACACTCCAGTTCGAGAAGCTGCAGTCGACCGTCAACCAACGCATGGCCAATATTCTTGACGCAATGCTGAGCATGCAGAATGCGCAGCTGGGTTCCGAGCTGGGGATGAGGCCGGCCAAACGACAGAAGACCGTAAAGCCTGCTGCTGCAGTCGAGGTGCCTCTCAAACAAGTAGTCGTCGAAGCAATGGGCTCCTCGCAAGCCAGTGTCATTGCGCAAATGACACCTGACACCTCCGTGGCCACTGTCCCAAGTGTCGTACCGCAAGTGGTTGACACTCCGCAAATCCCGTCCTCTCCGACTCCTCTCCTTGTCCGGGGTACGTTTTACATGTACCGGCTGGGTACCAACAATATCGTTGATGTCCCAAGGGAGAGCTTCTCCGCAGAACAAGAGACGGCTATGGCTGCCATCGAGAAGAAGTTTGGAGGGGAAAAGGCCAGGAATCACGATTGGAAATGGATCGTTCCCACTTCGAAAGGGTGCCGAAAGGAAGAGTGGGTCCCTGTCTTCGCGTTCAAGGAGAATGCGACTCGAAGGGAGATCTGGGACGAGTTCAACAGCGGTCTGGATGGGAAGTTATCGGTCATCCAGCTTGAGGACCACTGGGGCGCGAAGTGGAAGGCCAACACTTCACAAGCGTCAGAGTACTGTCGCAGAGACAAACTGGTAAAGTTAGTCAGCAGGTTGAAGGCCAAACCAAATTGGAACACTGACCTCGCGTTCCGATTCCTGGACGACAAGTTCCCGATATTTTCGGGGCGCAACCCACCCAAGACCGTGCTTCAGGAGCTCCGGACGACCAGTAACTTCGTCCGGTGGCTTCAGGTGTCGAACAAGAAAAGGAAGAGGGGAGAGGAAGACAGTGGTCTTGAAGAGGGAGGTGTGGCGGTGGGTCCAGAAGAACCAAACCCGAACATTGCGCGGGTCATTGAGGCCGCCAAGTCGTATCCCTAGTATAGATATCGTAGCTAAACCATCATAATAGTCAGTGAAGTTGTCAGTAATCAACGTACTCTACATACCTTGCAGCTCAAATAATCCTTGCCGACCGTTCTGGCCGCTACAAGTCTGATTGTACGATTGAAGTACACTCGATTGAGATCTAAACATACGAGAAGTGAGCCTGTAGCCCAAGTCACAAAAACTAGAAAGAAAAGACCCCGACAGCGCGCAGCGATCGAGGTGGTGTCCGACGCGAAGTAGGAACACCAAGGTGATGGAAAATTGGAGGCTGAAGCCGACACGAAGCAGGCACAGACTCCGTGCCAAAACAAGCCTTGAAAACACGTACCTACGCTGGAGAATAGCTGGAGATCGTCCGGAAACGATCCTGAGTGAGAGTCTTGAGGCGGGCTGCGATAATCCGGGGCCACAGAAAAGCTCTGTCACAAAGAGAGAGCCCCGTTAAATACTCAACGCGAAGCCAAGTATTCAATAACAGCCTCGACACGAAGTAGAGGCTAGGGAGTGGTGGGGGAGGAGGAATAACAACCAAGGCAGGCTGGGATAGTCCGGAGTCGCAGACAAAGGCTCTGTCACGAAGATAGAGCCCTGATAAACACTCAACGCGAAGTTAAATGTTCTCTAATAAGCCTCGACACGAAGTAGAGGCTAGGGGATGGTGGAGGGAGGGAGGAAGAACGACAATAGGACTTAGAACGAATTGGCGCGGCCTTGTTTGTACACCAGGTGGATGCAAACACGGCCGGGACGCCTATCCGGCTTTGTTTGCACCCATCTGGTGTACAAACAAGGCTGCATCAGAATTCTGCAAGTCCGTTTAGCGCCCTTCCCCATGCTTCCCTCTTTCCCCCATCCACTTGCCCAACGCCCACTTCGTGTAGGTGTTGTCTGAGCGCACTTCGCGTCCGCTCAAACTCTCCGTTGTGCTCTTCGTGAACACAATTTCTGTCCTTTCAGCGGTCGATCGTGGTCTTCAGGACACTCTCCCTCCATCTACATAACGCCCACTTCGTGTAGGTGTTTCCTGAGCGCACTTTGTGTCCGCTTGGACTCTTCGGTGTGCTCTTAGCGAACACATCTCTCTCTTTTTCAGCTGTCGTCGACGGTTTTCAACGTTCAAGGTACCTCCGGTGTTACAACAATAGTATCAACTATTCTCCCGATTGTACGTGTCTTTCTACTATCGTTCGAGTTTCTCAGGTTGAGCCTACTTCGCGTCGGCCTTCGATCTGATTCTCTGTGTTCCCACTGCGCGTTGGACTCAGGTCTTGATTGCTACGCGCTGTCATGACTTTTCCTCACTTTTTTACATTTACTGGGCCGCAGGGCTTACATTCTCAATCCTCTTAGCCCTCTAGCCAATCCTAGGAAGCGCTCTATAACGCGCTCTTGGTCTTATAAGCAAGTACGTACTCATAAAGTATCTACATTTGCCATTACTGAACCAGTCTCCTCCAGTGCTCTCCTCAAAACCTCGCAAATCACACGAAGGCAAAGTTGGCGCGATATTCCAGCAGCACAAGATCTTCCTCACGACGCCGAATCAATCGCACATTCCTCCCTCCATATTTGGCGAACGCGCTATCCGATTTCGAAGGGACTTTCATTTTGGAGAGGAGGACCCGGTCTACTTCCCCCAGCCGTTCTCTCTTAGAATTGCCCACCTCGCAGTCATACCTCATCCTTCGCCCGACCCCTTGCACAAGCATGCTATCGCGTGGCGTGTCCTCACTCCGGAGGATTTCGTTCCCCTGCGCGCTGGCGATCCGTCTGGTGGCCTTGGACTTATTCGCGAATTGATCCGAACGGACATGAAAAGGGCTGTAGATGCTATCATTGGGAAGGTCTCCGCGTTGAGCGCGAGCGGGGTTCTTTCAGAGGCAGATCAGGAACTGTGGAAGAACGACAAGTACGCTCGGCAGTACATGTTCGGGCTGAAATGTCTCCTCGCTAGGCTGTCGGGTCCTGCCACCTTCAAAGAGAGCACAATGACTTTTGCACTTTGCCAACGCTCGTACATCGAGCTGGTGGCCCGAATGTCGTGGTTCCAAGACTTCCTCCCTCATGTGCGCGACCCAGCATTGGTAGCACCTCAGAGAACGACTGACGTCGTTGGAGCCTTAACAGGCGACATCGAGGTTTGTGAGAGGCTTTACCGTGCTGGCATACCGGTATGGCTGGCACGAGAACTCGACAGGAAAGAGGGTGTTCGGGTCGATGAATGGATCACACCTCCGCCAACCACCGATTCGGTACCACTTCGCGATACTGGGATGGTCCTATCGCTGGTGGATGCGTCCCCCCCACATCCTGTCATATACGAGGGCTTAGTCTCTGCCAACAATCATGAGCGTTACAGACTCATGGGAGACTTTCTCCGGGAGTTCTCGACCACCAACGTCTTCATCGACAAGAAGGCAACAAGCGCTGCGCCTGGGCCCTCTCAGCAACCTGCCAGCGGTCCGAGTCGTCAAGGAAAGGCTTCGAAGAAGTCGCGAGCTCAACCTTACAACAAAGTCTCTCACCCCGGTCTTCAGGCCAAACCCTCCCACCCCGATCCTCAAAAGTGGAATAAGTTCATCGATGTCGATTCGGACTTGATGCCGAAGTGTTTGCCAGCCTGGAAAGCGGCGTCGGAGGCGATTGGTGCCTCGTTTGAGGATAGGATGCCCTCGGTTCCCGGGCTCGATGATGGGTACGCTGTACCCGATCCTAACATCATTGTCGGGACCTCGAATGAATCCGCAAAGGTCCGCTATGTCACCACGACGATGAAGCTCCGACCTCTTCTTCACTACCGTCTCCGTTCATCGACTTTCCGGCCCTACAGGACGAGGGAGTGGAGGGGTGCTATTGGACTGGAGGCACATCCCACCAAGAGTGACACGAAGACCGGTGGGCGACGCGCGAACATGGTTGAAACCCTGAAGGAATGTCTGGCTTCCGGCAACTTGGAGGTAGGTCTTCGTCACTTACGGTTTCGCTGCAGCATTCTGACCTTCATCTCAGGGCAAGTTCGACTTTGACGATCTCGGCAGCGTTCCTGTTGAGTGGAAAGGACAGCGATACGACCAAGCCACGATGCCGCCGACGTCAGTGGTACAGGAGTTCCTATGTGAGCTCTTCGAGATCAACTTCCGATACGAGTTGATTGCGCTCGATAGGCTGGTCCACACCACCGCAGCCTCGAAAAGTGAGCGAGAGCAAGAGGTCCTTTGCGCCATCCCTCACTTCGGCGGCTCGCTGATCCCGGATTGGGGAGCGCCACAACAACATCTTCCTGGGTGCGGTCGTAACGGGTTCGCCAGCGATCTCCTCCAACATCGACGGGCAGCCTTGCATGGGCTTTTCACAGTGATGGAGGGTTGGAGTGGGGGCAAGTGCGCCATGCCACGGCCTCTTGTTGACGGTGCTGGGGTCTTGAAGTACTGGGAGACAGAGACGACAGAGAAGGTGCTCTCCCAGTATGAACAGGCACTCGTTCACCACTACGTATCGTCTTTTTGTTCGGTCTTTGGACGTGCACCCCTCCTCCCCCATCGCCTGTAATTTTGTATTGAGCTTGTACATTCTGTTTTTACGAGAGCAATCTATCGAATACGTGATTCCTATTGCCGAGCCCGCGCGTGAAACTTCCGTTCCGAGAGAATGACTCCTGTCTCACCATCTCTCTCCTTCCTTCCCCTTGCTATGGGCGTTCCAGGATTCCTCGAAGCATGCGAAGAGGCACAGGAAGTATGGACCTTGAAGGGATATGCGATTGAGAACGGAGACAAGAGATTGCGAGTAGGTGTCGACGCCAAGTACGTGCCCCTCACATAGGCTGTAGGCTAATACTAACCCGGAGTATTTAGAGTGGTTATCGAGGCTTGCAGGGCCGCCGATGCGACCGACGTTTCATATACTTCTACACTCCGAGGCTTTGCCCGAGTATTAGGTCATTACAGCGCCGTCCCAATGGCCTTTGTATTCGTTTTCGATGGCCCAGATCAGCCGAACGTCAAGTCCAACGCTCCAGTCAAAGCAATCGATTCAGTACTTTGCGATCAAGCGAGAAAGCTGTTAGAGGCATTCTCTTATCCATCACTCACTGTAAGGTCTTCGTTATACTCACTGTAGAATCTTCTGACTTTTTCTGCGTCTTCAGGCGGCGGGTGACGCCCATTCTCTCTTCGCGGCCCTCGCGCATGCTGGAATGATCGATGGGGTCGTCTCAGACGATGCGGATTTGCTGCTACTTGGAGTACCTCTGCTGTTTCGAAAAGCTCCGTGCGTGCACTCCATTCTTATCGCGAACCTTCACTAACTGTGTCTTACCAGACGTCTGAACCCCCTTGACCTCTTCTACAACGTGTATTCCAGCGAGAACATTCGGCGCAATCTCAGACTCACTCGTGGCGGGATGATCCTCGCCGCTCTGCTTATGGGTTCCGACTATAACCCGCGTGGCGTTGTGGGCTGTGGTGTCAAGACCGCCATAGAGATCTCGAGCAGGACGTCACTCGGCGATCAGCTTCTTGCCGACTATCGCACCTTCGCCAGCGCACCAGAGTACCTCGAGGCATCCCTGACGATTTGGCGAGATCAACTTCGCTTGGAAGTCGCCCACAATGTCTCCGGCAACCTCGATAAGCGTCGCCGTTGTGTTGCTGCGGCAATCGCGGATGATTTCCCGAACGTTCAAGTCATTGAGTTTTATTCCGGCCGTCTGGCAACCAAGCTGCCTCAAGTTAGGATGGCACTGTGGCAACCTCAATTGCCGGACTTGGTGAAGCTGGTCGAGGTCGGTCGAGATATCTTTGGGTGGCCGGACGAGAAGTTGTATAGGAAATTCAAGGAGAATGGGGTGTGGAAAGGTGTCATAAACAGGATGCTAGCCTCGGTGCGTTCCTCGCTCAACCCAGAAACCTTTGACTAATGCCCTCTACAGCCGTTCGTCTCGTATGACAAGAACACAGAGACGTTCCACGAGCAGGACATGCGGTTGCCCCTTATCGAAAAGCGAGCAGGATACAAAGTCATTCAAGACGTTTCATCGGTCTGGGCGACCTTCTCGATGGATCCTCTTGTTTCGTACATGAGAATCAACCCGAAAAAGGGATGTAGGGGTGACAGAGAACGCAAGGGGCTCAACGTTGGACTGTGGGTGCCTTTGGCGGTATTGGAACGAGCGCAACGCCTCACACCGGATCTTCCATTGGCTTCGAACGCGTAAGAGTTGCATCGCGCGATTCGATTCACGTTCTGTGTCTATTCCAGGTAACATGGTCTTTCAATTGTTCTAAACTCGTCGTCATTGAGCTTGATTTCGTACAATAGTAACCTAACGAAAC
Source organism: Marasmius sp. AFHP31 (assembly GCA_024721195.1). Classification (NCBI taxonomy): domain Eukaryota; kingdom Fungi; phylum Basidiomycota; class Agaricomycetes; order Agaricales; family Marasmiaceae; genus Marasmius; species Marasmius sp. AFHP31. Next base: position 31,363 of record JANHQD010000910.1, read on the forward strand.
CCCAATACATTTCTATTCAAAACCAAACACACAAGTGAATACATCGTAAACTGAGTCCGACTCATTCAGTCGGCTGATACCTCCTCAGGAACTCGAGGAGTTTGACCTTGCCTTCGGGCCCTGTCGCAGGTTTGTTTTCTAACTTCTGGATAACCTCGGTCGAAGGCTGACTACCTTCCTTTCCATACAGCTTCAGCTTGTCAAATCCTTCCTTCGCATTGTCGAGCCATGACGGGCTGCAGTCAAAGGCAGCAACGAGATCGGCCTTGGTGATCTTCTTGCCCTAGTTCTAGGTGAGTCCAACAGCTCTTGTCGGTTGAGTGAAGACTCACAGATCCCTTGGGGAAACGCTCGCCAATGTATAGGTTGTAGAACGTCATCACACGTTCCCATTCATCGGCAATGTCTGAGTTATGCAGGGTTATACCCTTATTTTTCCTCACACGCTCTCCCAAGTCGTCGTGTTCTGACATTCTCTCCTTCAGGTACTGCACAACGGCCGGGTCCCGTCTCCGACCCTTGCGCGCTGCTCCCTGGGGAGAACTCGAAGGCGAAGGGGTGGAAGGGGTAGACTCATGTGGGTTGGATGCCGTAGTGGCTGTAGTCGCTGGAGAATCGGCTCGTAAGACTGGCCGATGCTGATTGAAAACTGTATTCAGTACGGGAGGGGTACACACGGTAAGTCGGAGCATATTCACTCACCGGCACGTTAACCGTGACGATTAAATTACCGTCTACAGGGAAACGAAGCGTTTCCGGAGTGAACGTATACAAGCTACAGTCGTCAGGCACCACCTCCTTCGCGAAGGTGACGAAAAATCCCCGCATCTCCGCTGAGTGCTGATGCCCAATCGACACAGGGTCGCCACCTAGAACAATGGACGTCAATGAGAATCAGCGAGCGCCTCCCGGTGATCAGAACGATGCGCTACTGTCAAGCCTGGCGTTGGTTGCCTGAAGCGCTCGGATGAGGTCTCTGGCGTAGAACCTCAACGTCTCCGGGGTCTGCGAGTCAGTGTGGACCTCGACGGAGACTTCCGCAGTCTGGGGCTGGTACAAGGCGTCTTCCAAGCGGCGTTGATTCATAACAAACACCTGCAGGTTACGGCGTTCAGGGACAGGGACGGGGACAGGGACAGGGACAGGGACTGGCAGTAAGCGAGGATCAAGCTGCGTGTCATGCAGGTATGTCAGTACCCGCCGATTCCTATGAACGAGTTGTTGACTCACTGCTCCATCGGATAGCGCGTATTCAGGAACTTGATGAAAGCCAGGGAGCGGAGGGTGGAAGGTCGATGGAGTGGTGGTTGCATTGGTTCCTCCGAGTCCATCAAGTCGGAAAGACGTTTCTGAGGACTCGGGCAGGGTTGACGACGGTGGTGGGTTTGTCGTAGTAAAGCCGTTAGAAAGTAACGCAGCAATCAAGTCGTCCTTCTTGGCTCGATGGACTCCGTTGCT
>JANHQD010000912.1:0-45720 GCA_024721195.1 Marasmius sp. AFHP31
CCTGGCTGAAGTTACCGCCGGTGATACGAAAGTTCCGCGCCTCGTGAAAGGACCCGGAGAGCATCGAGCTTGCGGGTACGAGAGACGAAGGGGAAGAAGGTGATGGTTGAGGGATAAGTCGCTCGGATGCATCGTGGTCAACACATGGCGATGGTACATGCTCTGAATCTACAGCAACGCTCGTTTTGGATTTTTCGCCGCACCAGACCCGCAAGGTTCCACGACGTGACCCAAAGCTATCCTTCAATTCATCGATATGATATGGCAAAATGAAGTCCCTGTAGAGTCTAGACCAGACCATCAATCATTAATCAGCGCTCAGCGGTCCGTAGTGATTTCGATAATACGACTCACGAAAGTGGTTGCGTCCTCCCTTCGCCATAACTCCTGTCATGGTGCACTCCAGATTGACGTTGGTTGCATGTGCCGAACTTTTGACGAAATGTACTGCGTGGTCGACGAACAGCTTTGAGGGATGTGGGACATCGACGTTGTGGGAAGAGAGAATGTCGGCCCGGGGCGGAATATTTGGGCCCTGTTGGACCCACAAGAATCGAGAAAGACCGGCAAACCGGGAGTCCAGGGGAGTCCGAGACAGGCGTCCAGGTCCGAGTCCGACAACTCGGCCCGGGCCTTCATCTGCATCTGTTGCGTGCCAGTACCGTTCCCTCCGTTCCCTCTCACCTCCACCACGCGTACCCCATTTCCTTTGGCCCGCCTTTCTCAAGAAGATACCGCAAGAATGTACGAAATGTATATGATTGTCAACAAGTCATCAAGCCTCAGTTGAGGACCAGGGACCAAATTTCTTTTATGGGATATCTGGTAGCCCAAAGGGTATTCTGGGTTCAGTGACGAGGTCAGCGAAGGCCGGAGATTCCAACCCATTCCGTGCGTTATTAATTTCATTCTACTCGACTACCACTCAAATCCAAGCTGGAAATTGCCTTAACTGTTGCCTAAATCCATGGAACTGAGCACTTGAGCTCATGCTCAACAGCATTCGCGCTTCACGAGCATCTCCCTCCAGGTGCTCGAGTCTCGAATATTCATCAAACCCCAGCCCTCGTGTTTCTGCCACCAGCGCTGAGCTTATATTACGCCTCCTGAACGTGAACCTTATGCAACCTAGTGTCAAACCCGAGCCGAATGAGGATTGAGTGCGAGCGGAGGTGACTTTTTGTCGGTACATCAGAGGTGAATAGGCTCATAGCGAGTATGAATCATGGACCCACGCTCGTTTGCCCCCAAACCACCATTGAAACCTTTGGGAAAGCCTTGACCGGGACACCCCGTTCGAGGCCGTGCTGCATGAAAATCAGCTTGTAGCCCATAGGGTCGTTGCGCGACTCAAATATCACTGGAACACTTTCAGGAGAGAAGGCCCGTATCTGAACCCCCGAATCAAAATCTTAATGGCTTTCTCGGTCCCTTTTTTCCGTACCACCAACTCCTCCAAGGCAAAAAAAAGTGAGGACCTCTCGTTTAGCTTGACGTGTCTTTCCGGAACTGATCACAACGCCACGGTCCCAAAGGTCAGTTACGATGTATTTGTACATGGGAACGGAGTATTTGGAAAGCTCCCAGTATTCTCCAGGATACAGGTGCGTAATGTACTATTTTGTTGACTTCTTCTGACCAACGGAAACCATGAAACCTGCAGGTATTCAAGATCTGAATATGACGAGACCCCAATGAAGAACTGCGACTCGAGAACAACAACACTGAAGAACCAGGGTCAGACACGACCATGGTCACCTCCCAACCGTCGACACCCGTCGACACAATGCCAGATTTCACGCTGAAGTGCAGGTTGAAAATCATCACGCTTCCTGCGGAACAAGAAACATCTCAACCAAACAGTCAGCCTCCCATACCGCGCCATTGGATCCCCAATTATCATAGCTGATATGTGCTTGATGGCTGATACCGCGCTATGAAATTCGCTTTCCGACAAATGAACTCCGTGGATGATATCGCCGACTCGCTCTGTACGGAAAGCAGAGATCACCCGATCTTCGATCCAACATGCCGGGGGGATCACAGAACGCGTATATGGACTCGTCATGCACGGGAGTAGCTCCCCCATTGGTAGTCATGCATCATGGCGCGAACAAGTTCTCGACACAGTACTCTTCTGACGAAAGAAGTGAGATTTTCGAAAACTCTATTGGTGTACAGCGGCATCGATTGATTCTTGACTCGTTCTCAGCTCGAGATCTGCTCACCGGCGTGCTCAAGGACGCCCATCGGACTGAGACTCGATATCGCAGGTATGCTAAGTTGTCGTAGTTGACATTCTCGTTCCGTTGATGACTTTTGTCACGCAGCTGATATTGACCCCAGACCTTTTAGATCAAACTCCATGTGCCTCGAAGTATCAAGAACGAGAGAAGCATGTGCCGTCTGTATCAATCTCGAAGGGCCGGCCGCTGAGAGGCAAGCCAACCTGGCATCTTCTAAATTTCAATATCAATTCATGCGACCAAATCCTGTACGCGAGCTTGTTAAACGGCGACTGGCCATGTAGTGCATGAGTCCTGGGTTGCCGGAAAACTTTGTCGTTAATCCTTTTCGAGAGACAATGGAAGAGGAAAGGATGGCGTTGATGGATTGGTTCGAGCGATGAGGAGACACTCAAGTGATTTGCGGAGGTCTACTGTTCGAGGGGGACTGCCGCCGAGGCAATCCTGAGTGTTCTCCCCCGTCGAGTTGCAGCATGAATACGAAGTTGAATTTTTCCAGTCGTCGTGGACCAACAAAAGCTCGGAATGATTCGTGTCGAATTCTGTGACCAGCGGAGCTCAGATATGGAGCACCAGACGCTGGTTTCCTCCTAACAGAGGCGACATTAGAAGGATAGATGCCAGTAGACTATAAAGATATGAACCCACCCTCTAATTGCGTGGACGGGGGTCTATGACTCCCCTTGCTTTGCGTTCTGATACCATCCGAGCGTAGTGGTGTAGGTAAGCCACTAGTTCATCACCTCATATCGCATTCGGATTCTTCAGCTCACCACAGCTGGCTTTCCTTCTTTCCAACCGGAAAGATTATCGTTGGTTCAATGGTGTCCGTTGCGTATAGGCTAATTCCTCTGTAACAGACCGACATCGAGAGCTGAGAGGCAGTGTTCATCTATGAACCCTTCATCAGAGTAGCAGTACGTGGGAAGAGGCCACCACGGAACGTAGTTCAACTTGAGTATGTTCCCGTTACAGAATGTTCCAGAACATCAAAAGAAACAAGCCCATAGTGAGTCCGAATACAAACGTTACTTCATCCACTCGACCGCTGTGGATACACAGGTGGAGAGATCGTGTCCTACAAGCGTCCGGTTCCTGCGCCATCGGCGTACTACTACATAGACAGAAATCCTTCGCCTCTTTTTCCTGGCAGCTTGCTCATGGTGATGATCATGGAACAATGGTTCCGAGAGACTTCGAAACATGGGACTATAAGACGAGTCTGGCTGACTGTAGTTCGCGTATACCAAAATGTAACTTTCGGGGGAAAGCAAGAGAGGGGGGGGGGGGGCCCAGCTCGAACTTGCTGACATACCTCGCCCAACACGCAAGTTGTATCCACGACGAGACGATCTGAATGATGTTTCCCGCACGATAGGCCAGTAAAGGTGGCGAGAATGACTGGTGAAGTTAGAAGACAACAGCACCCTAGTCACTGGCGTATCTAATCCGCCATCCCTTCCCTTCTGATACCTGCTTTCGGCCCCGAACAAGGTGGTCAAAGTCGCAAGACGATGATATGGACTAGGATAACCGTCGGAATGATACAGGAGGGGTCGAGATTGACGACCGAGGGGCGTAAGCAATCTAGTGTCGATGTTTGCTACTATCCCTCTTGTTCTGACCATGTTTGAGAACCCGCTAACGAGATATGAGGCGCTCTCCCGAGCTCCGAGTTTGTGTTCGCCTGTAGAAAGAGCTTGTAAGCTACGGCGTAACGAAAAGTTGGATATCTATATTCTGAAAGTAAGGATATGATAGTAAGCGGCAGCTTCAAGCAAAGATAGGCAAGGTATACTTGCACCTAAAGGATATTATCGCTACCATCAACCTAACACCCTCAGCCCAGTCCAGCCCATCACCGATTGCTTGCGTCCTATACCCAGCACGACCCAGTGTTCATAGATCCTTGAGAATGCTCAGAGGTCTCGATCCTGTGCTAGGACATCCAACGGAGTATAACGAAAGCGTCTGCGTTCATCTTGCTCGAAAGTGATGCAAGCAGTCTCCCCAACCACGACCTTTTCGTAGAGAGTGTACAGACGATATCAGCAGATAAGGGGGGGCTTCCTATCCCCCTCTCCCTAAATCTCGGCCCTCAACCTGATCCCCTGTCCATAATCCCACACGCTCGCAGTCACCATAGCCGTACGTTCCAAAACTGATCCTGCAAGGCCGATTATTATCTCTCTCGGTAACAAGACCCTCAGCTGAGAATAGTTGGAACTGAAAACATTCGAGCAAATTGCGAACCACGCTCAGGAGAAAGATGGTCGTGATCCCATAGACTATGCTTCAACAACGGGACGGGGAGTCTGTTTGATGCAGGGCAGCTATAGCATGCAAAATGGGGAGGGCTGGATACAACATAACGACCCATAGTGGAGCTGACCTAGTTCGTGGCCATCGTGTGTTCAACTCCTCCCAAACGCTGGCGTTCCTCTCGAAGGAGACGGGTGAGAGCATGACATGCAATGAGGGGGGAGGACGATAATGACATGGGATTGTTGGGATTATATTCGCCGTAGAGGTTTTGGAGAGGGAAGGCAGATGCCTGTCAGCTTGATGTTTCCAAGGACCATGCCGTGTAATAAACTCCTCCTCCTCCTTCAATTCCCCACTGGGAGCATCCAGCCGGCAGATGGGAAGGGTTCCGAGGCCTTGTGTCAGAATTACAATGAGAAGGTTGATTTCGCGGCAGTTGACAATCATTACAGGAGCAGAGAAGAGACTTAATGAAGTAATATTCCAGAGGGTCTTCAGGCAGATGTGAACCGCTGTCTACCAGTGAAAGGAGCGCCGTTGACGGTGTTGTACAATGTACATGGCAAGGACGATGGTGACAGTGCGAAACCTGGCGACGGGCGCTTACTGAGCGCATCTCGTTCTCTTCAAGTTCTCCACGACGAAGGTTACAGTCGCATTCAATGAATACAGTCTCTGCATGGTAGGTGCTCAATGTGTCACATTTTGAATATCCGGATCTTTACGAGGAAACACCAGTCAGTGCTAGGAAATGACTGGCAAATAACTCTTTGTCAAGAAACCCCGGACTCAACTTCACATTCATCGTGAATTGACGATCACCCACCCACCAACTCGCTTGGAGTCGGTGTCAGCGAGGGCCTGCAGGTCGAGAGTATTTACGTACTCTGCAACGCCGAAGGAACCAAATGGGACGGAGAAGGAACTTTAGAGACAAATGTCTCGTATTGGAACGTGTAGGAGGTGCAAACGGTGCCATCGGCCAAAAAGCAATAACTCACGCAGTCAAAATCGTCGAGAGCATCGCCCCATACCCTAATAGAGAATTGCTCGTGTTTTGAGGCTTGCAACGCGTTCCTTTCCTGTCTCTCTCGCCAGTATGCTCACAACTTCACCATTGTATAGAACCCATGTCTTCTGGTTCACCATTTGTCATGAAGGCCCATGATGACCAGATACCTGTCACGATTTCAACTTCGGCACCCCCGGGAAAAGAGGTAGGGTCAAGCCACGGACAGGATATAATGGTATCGAAGACATACGGGGGTGACAGATACGGCAGAAAAAATGTGAGTACTCTTAATCGTCGTCCAGAAAGAGTCCTGACAACAGACTCAGGAGTGCCCCAACGTAGACTGGTACCTCTGCCATCGTGAACAGACTCCTACCATTAGACCATCAACATGCCTTGACATCCATAGTCATCGTCATCTTTCATCTCATTCTCCTCCCTGCCACGTACGTCGCACCCTCACGTCGAAGCGGTATCCAGTACCATCTCCATTCATAAATTTCCCCGAATTGTATTTCGAATCACGCCCCACAAAGTGCTTAATAGAAGCAATCGGTAGCAAAACGGACAATGAAATGTTCTCAGCCGACAGACCTTTGGGGCCGAGTTTCGTTGCACATCACCACGCCTCCCACGAAACTAAGGCCCCAGTCAATCAGTCGCTCTCTCATACCGTGCCCCAGGACTCACGGACTCCCCAAACTGATGGAACCGTCATGCCAACTCTAACGGACGATAAATGCTCAACAATGTGACGATGAGAGATGTGAGATTTTCAAAGTTCTTGGTGCACAACGGAATCGATTGACTCTCGAATTCCAGCTCGTTCTCAGGTCCAAAATTCATCCACCGGTGTACTCAAGGACGCCTCACGGGTCAATCGCAGGTATAATAAACCGTCTTGGTCAGACGTTATCATTTCGTGACTGACTTTCGTCGCGCAGTTCTTGCTCAAAGGTTCATCGATTTCTCAGCCGACAGACCTTTGAGACTGAGATTTTCGCAATTCGCATCCAGAATGGGACGAAATCTTGATTGCTGATCGATAACGCCTCAAATTTCAAAGTCTGGACAACCATGCATCGGAGCGGTTTCACGCTCACAAGAGCTGCCCTTATGCGAGAACGTGAAGAGGAGACAGATAGCGTCGTCTCGCGCGTTAAGACTGGGACATCTGTCCAGATCCGCGAGTGAGCCCAAAGTTTCCGTGTTCGACAACCAAAACTCATCTAATTCTAGGATACTTGGAACGCTACGCCCCACGCGTCGTAGCACAAGTCAAGAGCACGGATGCAAATCTCGCGTCTTCCGACGTATTACTATCAGATAACACCCAAAGTGTTGTAATGTCACCTTAGCTCCCCCGACTCGAAGGAAACCTCGACCGTCAAGGCATGAATCCTATCCGAAAAACCCACCATGGTCAACGTGATACGCCACACACCATCTTGTGATGGAACGCTCCCTCCACGTTTAGCTACAGTCCTCGACTTTTCGGTTCAACCCTCCAGCGTAAGGAGAGGTTTATGACGCGAACGAAATCGCCGTGGGGACATCGAGTCCTCTTTCGTTGGGAAGGCTTGGAAGATACGACTGGGATACCAAGGGCGGCCCACTCACCATGTTCACATCGAAGGCATGGCGCAACGACCAGTTTTTCTCCCCTTTACACATGCACGCATGATGGTCCCGGCGGTCCATCATAACGTGCAGACGGCTCAGAAGGATGGGGAGGTGGATTGTTACGTGGGTTGATCAGCTTGACGCCAATGGCTACGGAGATGTGAAAAGGAGAGTAGTTCTTGGGAGGCACCGCGAACTTTCTTGGTGGATGTACCGAGGGACTTGGAGGTTGGGGGAGTGTGGATATTGATGTCAGGGAGCATCGGAGGCATCAGGAGGCGCATGAGGGAGGTGCCAGTCACATGGTAGGGCATTTCGTGTGACCCAGACGAGCCTGCATCGGCGGAGGAGGTGGTGAATGTACGCTGTATCGAGAATTATTACTCTCGCGCAAGATTCAACTCACACTGCATTCCTCAGACTTTCAGACGATGTTTCCTCATATGAAATCATCCTCGCTCCAAATTTGGTGTTGTGATTAGATACCAAGAAATGCTTCACAAGAGTCGAACATAGTTACATGTCAATCCCGCTGCCTGTACTTGATCTATGATGAAAAACAAAGACTATCCCACAGGTTGACCAAAACAGTCCGGAGATTCGATTGGTCTGGGTGAACGCGTGTAGCTCAAGAGAGGCTGGGCAAGAGCGTCATGGAAGGACAGCTCAGATGTGCAGGTTGTTGAGAGGGATTGCCGCCCGGCGTTTAACACGAGGACAGAGCAGGGGTGGTTCTGGTGCTTCGGCCAGCTCCGTTCAAAGACATGAACGGAACAGAGTTTGTGTTACAGGAGCGTGACCGTCTAATAAAATCGAGTGGTAGAGGAAGAATATATATACAAGCAGCCAGCTCGTGGCGAATCCTGACAATGGTTGAGTTTCGTGGTTTGCAGTGGTACAGATTGAAAATGGCTTTACCTTCTACCTTCAATGTCAGCGTTAGTCGACGTCCCCATCAAGAGTCTCAGTCTCCATCGTAGGGCCCGATTCACTTGTGACTTCCAAGGGGAACGGGAGGTAAATGGGTGACCAGAAGCTGGTGGGCCCATGTTGGCCTCCAGATGTTGCATATCCCGCCGTCGGTGAACCTGAATATGCGAGATCTTCGATATCTGAGACGTCGGATGTCGGCGTTGATGATTCACTTTCAAAGGGAGGTTCTGCCCAACGTAAAAAAGATCAGGCTTTTCGATCAAAGACAAGAGTGATTAAGCGAACCTTGTTGGATTTCAAAGCGATTTGAGTCGTCTACAGGCCGGAAAATGATAACATGTCCGAGATGGCGAGCAAAATCGGTAGTGGAGGGGTCGAAACCTCGGTTGAGCTGATATTGGTGTAAACCCTTGTAGGCATTGTCGGAGGCAGCGAAACAATCGGAGTCGAGATGCCTGAAAACAAGTTTGATGGGAAGGCCGAGGCTGCGACAGGCTTCATGTGAGAGAGGAGAGCGGCCGTCTTTGTGAAAAGACCAATGATGGAGGGATGATGTTTCGCAGTCCCTTGGTAAGTCGGAAGGTGGTTGGCGAACGAAGAGGTAGATCGGTTGTTGAAATTGTTGTTCGCGTTGCGCTTCAGAGTATTCTGCGCCGGGGACGATGGATTCCAACAAGGCAGCAGGGGAGACAAGTTCTAAAAGATATCAGCAGGTGGAAAGGGAAATGGAGTGTGATAACGCACTGTAGACACTCAGATCATCCTCTAAACTGATCCCACGAGCTCCAAAAATGTTCCAGGCTTGCGACATCCAGGCCTCGTCTGCATTGCAATTCCGCCGCAACGAGATATACCGGGGCGGATGGGTGAGTGTGAATCTACTGAGCGTCAGATAGAATTGTGAATGATTCTTTAAACGCACCTGGTCAGCCCATTTTCTAATGATTTTACATCTGACAGATTACTGTGGCGGCTGCTGCTCCAGGTGTTGTTTGCGACAGCGATGGGCGTGTTTGTCAACGTCGAAATGACGGTTGGCTGAGAAACTCGCCGGGACGGCGGCCACAAACGCCACCAACCTCTTGGCTTGAGATGCCAAATGACGTCGTGATCCACTTCCTTCGACTTTACACTCGCCAAGAAGCGCAATAAAACATCTTCTCGAAGAAAATCAGCCTCCAAAGGGATGTCTCCAATCCTAAAACAACTCCACCCTGCCCAGGCTGGCCCTGGTGGTCCACGACAAAACGCTCCTCTCCCACAATCCATCCACAACTCGTTGGTCGTCGTGAGAATGTCCGTCTCACAGCCCAATTGCCTCTGTAACCAGTTCATTCAAATGAATCCAAACATCACACTGGCTACTTACAGCTATATTACCGAGATAAATGTCACCCAACTCCCCTACACGCAAGTGCGCAGCTGGTATGAGTTCTACAGTAGGAAGATCAGTGAAACTCAACACGGAGCATCCAACCACCTACCGTTATATAATATGAGCGAGGGGACTTCCGACTTGGTATACCCATAAATTTGCGACACGGTCGAGGTCCTTGCGTGCTTTGAGCATCCACAGTAACAAAAACTCGAAGGAAGAGCGCACAAAATCCTTGACAGCATTCGAAAATCATCTTCGAAAGCCTAGAAAGGGAATCAGATCGTTTATCAGACTCGAAAATTAACGAGCGTACCCTCCGTGCATCCGGTCCGCTATACTGCACCACCGTAAACACCATTCCAGGCTGCTCTAGCACTCTTGCTGTACAAATTGTCGTGTCAACTCGAGGTTGCCCCTCTTCCCACCACCTTCTATCCCCGTCGTCCCATCGCCGCGGGTATGTGAAACACCCAATGTCCTTCAACTTTAGGAGTGCACCTCTTTTGACCTTGAAATACTAGGTCCAACGTCAGATTCTGGCATTTCGGACGACATTATCAGCTCACCTCATCGAATTCTCCCAGTTCCTCCTCCTTCGCTTGGAATATTGTCGTGTAATTGTACTGATCTCCCTGTACCTGGCTGAAGTTACCGCCAGTGATACGAAGGTTCCGTGCCTTGTGAAAGAATCCGGAGAGCATTGAGCGAGAGGTGAGAGGGAAGGTGATGGTCCAGAGATAAGTCGCTCGGATGCATCGTGGTCAACACATGGCGATGACAGATGCTTCGGGTCTACAGCAATGCTTGTTTTGGATGTTCACCGCACCAGACCCGCAAAGTTCCACAATCGTGACCCAAATGTGTCGTTCTGTTTATCGATATGACTGGAGAAATGAAAACCATCATGAGTGGTCCATGCAGTGATTTCGCATGCGAGAATATGACTCACCGGGAAGTTAACGCCCTCTTTCGAATTCTTATGCTGCACCACTATCGGGTCTTGCTTACATATAAGCAAGCTTTCGATGAGACCATACGTTGGGTTGTTGACATATATGATATCGGCGTCGAATCCAAGTTGGGAACGTTGAACATCGAAGTTGCGGAGAAAAGAGAATGTCGGGCCGGAGCCCGAACTCCTGACCGAAAAGGCTCAATAAGCGCCCTCCGATGACGGGGTTCTAGTTTAAACCACGACCATTGCGACGCCAACGCTCGACACCACAGTGGACAAGCAAGAGTGGAATGATTGAGAAACTTACAAGATAGTTCCTCGGAGACTCATAGAGGCCGTTGTAGCCGGAATGCGATAGAGAATGGATCTCTCATTGTCACTAGTATCCGGTGTACACCAGAGGGTGCGTACGTCTAAATTCTCAATACCTCGACTATTCTCAACCCAGACAAAGCGGTTTCTGCGGGTTGAAGTACAAGGTACCGGTGTAATGAGAGTACGAGTCAACTACTACCCTCGGCTCCGCTTTACCTCAAATTTAGGTGGTGTCAACGTTCTAACGCACCCTGTAACTTCTCAAGACTCCGAATATCACAAAGGATCCCGTCAGTCGCTGCCAAGTTCTTGTACTCCTCTTGCTCTGAGCTCGGCGTGAGTTACATGCACGATACAGTACAACTGACCGGAGCATCGTCAGTCGTCATTACTATCTTGTGTTCGTTGTGAGTTTAAATCCCTCTGGTAAGCGATTATGACTGACATGGCCTCACTCACACAAGTCTTTTTCATCGATGCGACGTCTAGCTTGTGCACGCCGCCGTGCAGTCCTCTCGAGGCGCTATTGATCCATTATTCGAGCTGGAGCAATGTAGGGGAAGTTCCGGGGCAGGGATTTCGGCGAAGGCCGGCTCTAGAGCTATTGGACTGGGGCATTTTGATCGCCCAAAGATCAACGTTGGTACCTTACACTCACAAGTCGACATCTATGTTTGCCGGGCTGCATATAGCGGCATTAGAACTCATCTAGTCGCAGGTTCCATCGTCGCCCACCACCTTGCCCGCGGAGGTGAAGCACTCGGGAATATCAAGTTCCTAGGAATTTTTGTCACGCCACGCAGGTAAGCAAATGTGAATCTTGCGCGGCTATTGAATCTCTACCTAGTGCCAACCAAGCTTCAATTTTCGGGCTGTTCCAATCAAGAAACTTCGTTCTCAGGGCCGGCAACGGTCAAGGTTTCAAAGAATGCCACTGATGGACTGGAAACCATCCGGAGGTCGAGGATTCTGGGTTTCGCGAGCAATTCCAATGGGCTAGGTTTTGCAGAATGCGCTTCCGATTGATGAGAGGCAATCGAGAGTACCAAACAAGCAGTCAGTTGGACGTCGACTGATGTGTTGAACGGGATGCTGTGAGTTGGATCGCTCACTCTTCGTGCTTTGCTTCGAATCCTGAAAGAGACGCTTCGTATACAGGCCACCAACTGTCATCGGGCTTCGATCAGAGTACAGATAGATTATCAGAATTTACAACATCACGTTGTCCACAGTATGCCGTTGGGTGTGGAAGTCGGTATCTGTCCGACGTTCCACAAGGGCCCCGTCTGATTGAAACAGTGCACTATGCATAGTTCCAATCAACGATACGGAATACTCGTTGGAAAGAAGCTCTGGAGATGTTAGCGTTATCTTGAAACAGCTGGAGTTCGCGTGTCTTGACGGTATAACGGGACTCGAGGCTCTCTTGTTGGTGGTATCTCAACCTGGCCGAAGCTAGGGCGGCGGAGCAATACTGGCGAACCTTTCAAAAGAGGTGGCCTGTTGTGAATTCAGTAAGGAGGTATGTTGCCCCCTTCTCGAAGCGGGCGTTATCACTCACTTATCTGATCAATCATATAGAGACGTTTGCATCGGTTTGAAGACGGGCTGGAGGTCTCCAAGGTTCCCACAAGTTCTCCCTTGCCATATCATACCTCTGCCTCTCGAACGGCTGATGTTGTACTGTCCGTCTCCATCATGCATCACCGCACACGCATCTCCGTACCCTTGCCAATGTCATACCCCCCCATTTCTGCCTAACTACAGGATTGTCGTCAAGTTCGGTCTGATTTCAGGCTACAATAGGAAGTGATAGGCTGAGTGTCATGGAACCACCGCTGACACGAGCAGTATCCAAACTTAACTGGAATGTAGCAATGTAAGGTTGTTGCAAGCTAAACTTGCCGCGACTCTCGCGCGTGCCGGACTCACCATGCGCGACAAAGTTGGACATAATAGGAAAATAAGCGCTCACAGCTCATTCTCTTCTCAAATAATCCTCCCGTTCGAATTTCAACGTCGTAGAGAACGCTCTACAGCATAGGACCTTGATCATTGAATTTCTTTACTTCGGGCATGAGTGTACGGATAGATGGACGGTCGTACTGGAAGGAGATCAGTCTTCTGGGCACCAGGTTGAAACTTGAATAGAATCCGGATAACCTTTCCTTCCTTCATCCCTCGCTCGAATTGTTGTCCCCGGGATCAGTTGGGTGGGAGTCGAGGACAAGTGGGTTTGCAATGTCGGCCCTCTTGGAATTGCTACCTAAAGAGCATAGTATCACGCCAGGGACTGATGACATTCAGTGCGTGGATATGGGATGGCTCGTCCATACCGGTTGTCTTTCACGCCGCCTTGAGAATTAATGGTCTTCACGCATAGTCGCTGCAATTTTTGGATTCTTCAAGAGAGCGTATCATCGTCTCCCTCACCTGTAGCTCCACAGGGACTACAAGGGTAGATCGATATCGCTGCCCCGCATGCTCACATTATTGGAGTGGACTACAGGCGTGTGAGACGGCTGGTGTGCACATGCCAGAATGCCACTTCAAGAAACAAAAAGTAAAAGAGAGAGCCGGCTCGAACTTGCTGCCTCCACCCCCTCTTTTGTAATTGCCTATCTACAACACTACGAAACCGCTGAGCTATCAAGAGCTCAGAACATACAAAGCTGACCCCAAATACAGTAAAGCATTGTTTCAGACCGATTGTGGCTGAGAATCTACTCGCTGCAACCTAGTCCATATCAACCGAGTATTCCTCAGGAGCGAATCCGAGTGATAATCAATGTGGTAGTACTGGGAATGATCGAAGGACGGATGACTCAGGACAAGGGGATGAAGCCAGGAAGGCGTGAGAAAGTACCGTCCGAATTTTGGAACATGATCGGCGCACTCAATGCTGGCGTTGACCTCAAACGCCATGTCTGTGCTCCTAGTCCTGCATGCTCAAACCTCATCCTGTGTCTTAAAATCCTCTCCATGCGCCTCCTACTCACATTCAAAACTCAGAGGGATTCAAGATTCTTCTCACGGGGCGAGAGTCCGGTCGTTCGCCTTAAAAAGTCAGTTGGACCACTCTCACAGTGGCACCGGCGACTGAGGATTGATAAACATAGCTCGCTCCGCGGAGCAGAAGGGAGGCAGTCAGATGCATGTCTGTAGGGAACCCAACATTGAGCATGGATATACATATCCATTGACAATCGGAATGATATTCACGATCCCGAAATACAGATCAACCCCTGGTAAATAGATATGGGGTAGACGAATATCAGACAGGTTGAAGACCGTTCTAGGATGACTGCCTTCATAGACACGCTGTGTGTGAAGACCCGGTATACGCTGCGTCCATCACGACATTGGGATAGAGGTAGATAGGCTATAGCAAAGATCCAACGGGGAAAATTGATTATCATACCGATGCCAACGGTATGGACGAAGGTAGACGAGACACCAGCTTCCTTTCCTGTTGCCTCTAGCAATGATCTAACAACGACAATAATCAATTCACGAGAATCGGTTGGAGGAGGGATGTGAGAAGCATAGCACATACCTCCGAAATAATTCATAAACTCCCGGGTCAGCGCCCAGCATGAGACATACCCCGCCTAACACGCAGGTTGTAGCCACGACGAGACGATCTGAAAGACGTCTCCTGCACGATAGGCCAGTAAAGGTGGCGAGAATCGCCAGTGACGTCAGAAGACGACAGCACCATGGCCGCTGGCATATTCAATCCGCCATGTCTTCCCTTCTGATATCTGCTTTCAGCCCCGAAAAAGGTGATTGAAGTCGCAAGACGATGATATGAACTAGAATAGCCGTCGAAATGACGCAGGAGGGGTCGAGATTGACGACCAAGGGGTGTCGGCGATCTAGCCCAATGTTTGCTACTATGCCTCTCGTTCCGGCCATGTTTGAGAACCTGCTAATGAGATATGAGGCGCTCTCCCGAGCTCTGTGTTTGTGATTGCCTTTCGGAAGAGCTTGTAAGCTACGGCGTACGAGAACAGAAAAGATGTTTCGTACCTGACGAACACATCCTTTGACCCAGTAACTTTGCCCGTTCAACTTTTTACCCGTCCTGCTTCCAGCTGACGAAAGCCGATGTGCAGTTAAACATCGTCGCCAACGCCAGCATGGGGGTGTTGGTGGTCGCAGATATGAGGCTTGGGTCGCGAGGCGGTGGTATAGGTCGCCGTATACGGCTAATGTCGGGCGTATGAATGAGCCCGGTGTCTACTCAGTCTCCCTTAGGCCGAGCTCAACTACGCGGGCACTTGGTCACCCAACCCATTGTTGTAAGGTAGGACGTCTATGACCTAGCAGTGAAGTCGTAGTAGTAAGCGGCAGCCTCAAGCAAAGACAAGTAAGGTAGACTTGCACCCAAAGAACATTATCGCTACCATCAGCCTAACACCGTCCGCCCAGTCCAGCCCCATCACCATAGCTGTTCGGTCCATAATTGATGCTGCAAGGCCGAGGATTATCTCTCTCGGTAACAAGATCCTCAACCGAGAATAGTTGGAAGTGGAGATGTTCGAGCAAATCGCGAGCCATGCTCAGGCAAAGATAGTCGTCATCCCATAGACTATCCTTGTTGATGGCTTTGACAAAGGAACGGGGAGTCTGATTGAGGCAGGGCAGCTGTAGCGTGCAGAATGAGGAGGGTTGGATACAACGTAACAACCCATAGAGGAGCCAACCTAGTTTGTGGCCATCGCATGTTCAACTCCTCTCAAATACTGGCGTTCATCTTGAAGGGGATGGGCGAGAGTATGACATGTTATGAGGGGGGAGAACGATAATGACATGAGATTGTTGGGATTATATTCGCCGTAGAGGTTTTGAAGAGAGGGAAGGCGGATGTCTGTCAGTTTGATGTTTCCAAGTCCCCACTGGGAGCATCCAGTCGGCAGATGGGAAGGGTTCCGAGGCCTTGTGTCAGAATTACAATGAGAGGGTTGATTTCGCGCCAGTTGACAACTATTATAGGAGCAGAGAGCAAGCTAGATGGAGTAACATTTCAGAGGGTCCCAAGGCGGATGTGAGATGTCGTCTACCAGTGAAAGGGGCGTGGTCGAAGATGACGGTGCGAGTAAGAAGTTTGGCGACGGGCGCTTACAAAGTGTAACTCTTTCTCCTCTCTCCACGAAGAAGCTCATGGGCACATTCAACGAATACAGCCGCTGTATAGCAGGTGCTAGCTGTGTCAAGTTTCGTATACTCGGATGATCGCGAGGAAACATCAGTCAGGGAAAAACGCAAACAACTTTGTTGTCATTGAACCCCCCACCACGGACACATCCTCTTCTACCCAGACTCGACCGCGACTTCATTACGGATTGACGATTATTCGACTACTTGCTGGTCAGCTCTAGCAAGGACCTCCAGGTCGAGAATATGGGTATAATCTGCAACGCCGAAGACACCAATTGGAATGGAAAAGGAGATTTAGCCTAGACGAATGGGTCGTGTTGAATGTCTAGGAGATGGAAACAGTGCCATTCGGCCGAAATCCAACAACTCACAGGTTCAAAGTCGTCGAGAGCATCGCCCCACGCCCTAGTAGAAATTTGCTCGTGTCTTGAGGTTTGCGACGCGTTCCTTTCCTGTCTCTTCACCAGTATGCTCACGACTTCATCACCCTACAGAATATATGTCTTCCAACTTCCCATCTGCCATCAAGGCCCGGGATTACCAGATACCCGCCGTGATTACAGCCTCGGCACCCCTCGGGAAAAGAGATAGGCTCAAGCCACGGACAGGATATCAAGGTATCGAAGACAAACGAAGGTCACGGATACGGCAGAAAAGATGTGAGTACTCTCCATCTTCGTCCAGAAATAGTCCTGACAACAGAATCAGGATTGCCCCAACGTAGACCGGTACCTCCAGAAAATAGAATCGGGACTGTGGACAGATTCCTACCACAAGACCATCAACGCGTCTTGACATCCATTGCCATCGTCATCTTCCATCTCATTCTCCTCTCTGTCTCGTCCGTCGTACCTTCACGTCGAAGCGGTATCCAGTACCACCTTCATTCATACATTCCCCCGAATTTTATATCGAATCACGCCCCAGAAAGTGCTTGATAGAAGCAATCGGTAGCAAAAACAGATGATGGAATGTTCTCAGCCAACAGACCTTTGGGGCCGAGTTTCGTTGCACATCACCACGCCTCCCAAAAACAAGAAAGGACCCAGTCAATCAATCAGTCGCTCTCTCATACCGCGCCTTAGGACTCACGGACTCCCCACCTGATGGAACTGTCATGCCAATCCTAACGGGCAATATGTGCTCAACAACGAGAGATGTGAGATTTTCAGAATTCTTGGTACTCAACGGACTCGATTGACTCTCGAATTCCAGCTCGTTCTCAGGTCAAAGATTCATCCACCGGTGTACTCAAGGACGCCTCACGGGTCAATCGCAGGTATAATAAACCTTCTTGGTCAGACGTTATCGTTTCGTGCCTGACTTTCGTCGCGCAGTTTTTGCTCGAAGGTTCATCAGTTTCTCAGCTGACAGACCGTTGAGACTGAGTCTTGCACGATTCGCATCCAGAATGGGACTAAAATTTGACTGCTGTGAGTCGACTCTCGAGGCGACCTGGCATCTTGCTGATTCCGATTTCAACAACGGGCCCGTTGAAACCCACGGAAGTCAAACCACCACAATGTTCAGCAACGCTCGCAACCCCGAAGACGGCCACAACAGCTACCTTAACTGTACGAGAAATACGGTGCAGCCTCGGCTATGATTGATAACCCCTCGAATTCCAAATTCTGGACAACCGCGCATTGGAGCATTTGGTAGTGGCTTCACGCTCAAGTTATGCGAGAACGTGAAGAGGAGATAGGTAGCGTCGTCTCGCACGTTAAGACTAGGACATCTGTCCAGGTTCGCAAGTAAGCCCAAAGTTTCCATGTTCAACAACCAAAACTCATCTAATTCTAGGGTTCCTGGAACGCCACGCCCCACGCGTCCGTCAAGTCGAGAGCACGGACGCAAACTTCGTGTCTTCCAATGTATCAGACTCCCTAGCTTTCCCGAATCGAAGGAAATCTGTCCGAAAAACCCGCCATGGTTGATGTTATGCGCCACACACCGTCTTGTGACGGATAGCTCCCTCCACTTCCAGCTACAACCATCAACCCTCCAGCATAAGGAAAGGGTTATGACGCGAACGAAACCCGCTGTGAGGGCATTGACTTCTCTTTCGTTGGGAAGGCTTGGGAGATACGACTGGGATACCAAGGGCGGCCCACTCACCATGTTCACATCGAAGGCATGGCGCAACGACCAGTTTTTCTCCCCTTTACACATGCACGCATGATGGTCCCGGCGGTCCATCATAACGTGCAGACGGCTCAGAAGGATGGGGAGGTGGATTGTTACGTGGGTTGATCAGCTTGACGCCAATGGCTACGGAGATGTGAAAAGAAGGAGAGTAGTTCTTGGGAGGCACCGCGAACTTTCTTGGTGGATGTACCGAGGGACTTGGAGGTTGGGGGAGTGTGGATATTGATGTCAGGGAGCATCGGAGGCATCAGGAGGCGCATGAGGGAGGTGCCAGTCACATGGTAGGGCATTTCGTGTGACCCAGACGAGTCTGCATCGGCGGAGGAAGTGGTGAATGTACGCCGTATCGATACTCATTACTCTCGCGCAAAATTCAACTCACGCTGCATTCCTCAGACTTTCAGACGCTGTCTCTCATATCAAACCATCCTCGCTCCAGATCTAGTGTTGTGATTAGATACCAAGAAATGCTTCACGAAGGTCGAAGGTCGAACATAGTTACATGTCAATCCCGCTGCCTGTACTCAATCTATGATAATCGAACGAAGATTATCCTACAGATTGACCAGAACAGTCCGGAAGCTCGATCGGTCTGAGTGAAAGCGTGTAGCTCGAGAGATACAGAGCAAGAGCGTCAGGGAAGTACAGCTTCATATGTGCGGGTTATCGAGAGGAATTGCTGTCCGGTGTTCGACACGAGGACGGAGCAGGCGTGGTTCTGGCGCTTCGGCCAGCTTCGTTCAAAGACATGAACGGAACAGAGTCCATATGCTTGATAGAATTACGCGCCTTTCTTCACTTGATCATCACTAAGAAAGTTCACCTTTTATGATAAGATTGCAGGCACATACATAATAATTTCGTTATAGTAGACCATCTAATGGAAAATCGAGTGGTAGAGGAAGAATATGTATACAAGGAGCCAGCTCGGGACGAATCCTGGAGATGCTTGAGTTCCGTGGTTTGTAGCGATTGAAAATGGCTTTACCTTCAATGTCAACGTTAGTCGATGTCCCCATCGAGAGTCTCGGTCTCCATTGTAGGGCCCAATTCACTTGTGACTTCCGAGGGGAACGGGAGGTAAATGGGTGACCAAAAGCTGGTGGGCTCACGTCGGGCTCTCGATGTCGCAGATCCTGCCATTGGTGAAACTGAATATCCGAGATCTTCGTTATCTAAGATGTCGGATGTCGGCGTTGACGTTGATGATTCACTTTCAGAGGGAGGTTCTGCCCGACAAAGTCAAAAGAGGTCAGGCTTTTCAATTGAAGACAAGAGTGATTGAGCGAACCTTGTTGGATTTCAAAGCGATTTGAGTCGTCTACAGGCCGGAAAACGTTATCATAATATCCGACATGACGAGCAAAATCAGCAGTGGAGGGGTCGAAACCTCGGTTGAGCTGATATTGGTGTAAACACCTGTAGTTGTTGTTGAAGGCAACGAAACAATCGGAGTCGTGATATATGAAACCAAGCTCGATGGGAAGGCCGAGGCTGCGACAGGCTTCATGTGAGAGAGGAGAGCGGCCGTCTTTGTGAAAAGACCAATGATGGAGGGATGATGTTTCGCAGTCCCTTGGTAAGTCGGAAGGTGGTTGGCGAACGAAGAGGTAGATCGGTTGTTGAAATTGTTGTTCGCGTTGCGCTTCAGAGTATTCTGCGCCGGGGATGTTGATGGATTCCAACGAGGCGGAAGGGGAGACAAGTTCTAAAAGATATCAGCGGGTGGAAAGGGAAATGGAGTGTGATAACGCACCGTAGACACTCAGATCATCCTCTAAACTGATCCCACGAGCTCCAAAAATGTTCCAGGCTTGCGACATCCAGTCCTTGTCTGCATTGCAATTCAACTGCAACGAGATATACTGGGGCGGATGAGTGAGTGTGAATCTACTGAGTGTCAGATAGAATTGTGAATGATTCTTTAAACGCACCTCGTCAGCCCATTTTCTAATGATTTTACATCTGAAAGATTACCATGGCGGATGCCCCAAGTGTTGTTTGCGACAGCGATGGGCGTGTTTGTCAACCTCGAAATGACGGTTGGCTGAGAAACACGCTGGGACGGCGGACTCGGCCCAAAACCTCCCGAATTGAGTTGCCAAATGACGTCGTGATCCACTTCCTTCGACTTTAGACTCGCCAAGAAGCGCAATAAAACATCCTCTTGAAGAAAATCAGCCTCCAAAGGGATGTCTCTAATCCTAAAACCACCCAACCCTGACCAGCCTGGCCCTGGTGGACCACGACAAAACACTCCTCTCCCACAATCCAACCACAACTCGTCGGTATTGTGCCACAGGCCCGATACACAGCCCAATTGCCTCTGTAACCAGTTCATTCAAATGAATCCAAATAATACGTTGGCTACTTACAGCTATACTACCGAGATAAATGTGACCCAACTCCCCTACACGCAAGTGCCCAGCTGGTATCATTTCTACAGTAGGAAGATCAGTGAAACTCGACACAGAGCATCCAACCACCTACCGTTATATAATATGAGTGAGGGGATTTCCGACTTGGTGTAACCATAAATTTGCGACATGGTCGAGGTCCTTGCGTGCTTTGAGCATCCACAGTAACAAAAACTCGAAGGAAGAGCGCACAAAATCCTTGACAGCATTTGGAAATCATCTTCGAAAGCCTAGAAAGGGAATCAGATCGTTTATCAGACTCGAAAATTAACGAGCGTACCCTCCGTGCATCCGGTCCGCTATACTGCACCACCGTAAACACCATTCCAGGCTGCTCTAGCACTCTTGCTGTACAAATTGTCCTGTCAACTCGAGGTTCCCCCTCTTCCCACCACCTTCTATCCCCATCGTCCCATTGTCGCGGGTATTTGGAACACCCAATGTCGTTCAACATTTGGAGTGCACCTCTTTTTACCTTGAAATACTAGGTCCAATGTCAGATTCTGGTATTTTAGACGACGTTATCAGCTCACCTCATCGAATTCTGTCAGTTCCTCCTCTTTCGCTTGAAATATTGTCGTGTAATTGTAATTATTGTGTTGATCTCCCTGAACCTGGTTGAAGTTCCCGCCGGTGATACGAGTGTTCCGCGCCTTGTGAAGGAATCCGGACAACCTCGAGCCTGCGGGTGAAGTGGTTTGCATCGAACGAGAGGGGAGAGGGGAGAAGGTGATGGTCAAGAGATAAGTCGCTCGGATGCATCGTGGTCAACACATGGCGATGACAGATGCTTCGGGTCTACAGCAACGCCTGTTTTGGATTTCTGCCGCACCAGACCCGCAAAGTTCAACAATCGTGACCCAAGGCTGTCCTTCCGTTTATCGATATCACTGGAGAAATGAAAACCATCAGTGGTCCATGGTGACTTCGAATGCGAGAGTACGACTCACCGAGAAGTTAACATCCTCTTTCAAATTCTTATGCTACGCCACTATCGGATCTTACTTGCATATAAGCAAGTTCTCGATGAGACCATACGCTGCGTTATTGACATATCGGCGTCGAATCCAAGCTGGGAACATTGAACATCGAAGTTGCGGAGAAAAGAGAATGTCGGGCCGGAGCCCGAACTCCTGACCGAAAAGGCTCAATAAGCGCCCTCCGATGACGGGGTTCTAGTTCAAACCACGACCATTGCGACGCCAACGCTCGACACCACAGTGGACAAGCAAGAGTGGAATGATTGAGAAAATTACAAGATGGTTCCTCGGAGACTCATAGAGGCCGTTGTAGACGGAATGCGATAGAGAATGAATCTCTCATCGTCACTAGTATCCGGTGTACACCAGAGGGTGCGTACGTCTAAATTCTCAATACCTCGACTATTCTCAACCCAGACAAAGCGGTTTCTGCGGGTTTAAGTACAAGGTACCGGTGTAATGAGAGTATGAGTCAACTACTACCCTCGGCTCTGCTTTATGCCAAATTTAGGTGGTGTCAACGTTCTAACGCACCCTGTAACTTCTCAAGGACTCCGAATATCACAAAGGATCCCGTCAGTCGCTGCCAAGTTCTTGTACTCCTCTTGCTCTGAGCTCGGCGTGAGTTACATGCACGATACAGTACAACTGACCGGAGCATCGTCAGTGGTCATTATCTTGTGTTCGTCGTGAGTTTAAATCCCTCTGGTAAGCGATTGTGATCGACATGGCTTCACTCACATAAGTCTTTTTCATCGATGCAGTGTCTAGCTTGTGCACGTCACCGTGCAGTCCTCTCGAGGCGCTATTGATCCATTATTCGAGCTGGAGCAATGTAGGGGAACTCCCGGGGCTGGGATCTTGACGAAGGCTGGCTCTAGAGCTATCGGACTGGGACATGTCGATTACCCAAAGATCAACGTTGATACCTTGAACTCCATCTATATCCGGTGCCAGGCTGCATGTAGCTGCATAAGAACTCATCTGGTTGCAGGTTTCATTGTCACTCACCACCTTGCCCGCGGAGGTGAAGCGCTCGGGAACGTCAAGTTCCTAGGAATTTTGGTCATGCAGGTAAGTAAGCGAATGTGAATCTTGCGGGACCCTGGACTGATTTTTTATTCGGTGCCAACCAGGCTTTGATTTTCGGATTTTTCCAATCAAGAATTTTCGTTCTCGGGACTGATAACGGCCAAGGTTTCAAAGAATGCCGCTGATGATGGACTGGAAGCCATCCGGAGGTCGAGAATTCTGGGTTTTGCGAGCAATGCCAATGGCCCGCCGCGTAGGTTTCGCAGAATGCGCTGCCAATCAATGAGACGATCGAGAGTACTAAACAAGCAGTCGGTTAGATACCGACTGACATGTTGAGCAGGATGCTGTGAGTTAGATCATTCACTAGCACTCCTCGTGCTTCAGATCCTGTAACAGACGCACTGTATACAGGCCACCAATTGTCTTCGGACTTCAAGGTACAGATAGATTATCAGAATTCTTATCATCACGATCTCCACAGTATGCCACTGGGTGTTGAAGTCGATATCTATCCGACGTTCCACAAGGACCCTATCTGATTGAAACAGTGCACCATGCATAGTTCCAAGCAACGATGCGGAATACGTGTTGGAAAGGAGCTCTAGAGATGTTAGCGCCACCTTGAAACAGCTGATTCGCGTGCCTGGACGTTATCACGGAGCTCCGGGCTCTTGGTATCTCAATCTGGCCAAAGCTAGAGTGGCGGAGGAATACTGGGTGAATCCCTCAAAAGAGGGGGCCTGTGAATTCAGCAAGAAGGTATGTTTCCCCCTTCTCGAGGCGGGCGTTATCGCTTACTCATTTGTTCAATTATGTAGAGACGTTTGAACTTTGAACCAGTTCGAAGACGCGTTGGAGGTTTCCAAGATTCCCACAAGTCCTCCCTCGCCATCTCATACCTCTGCCTCTCGAACGGTTGGATTTCGCACTGTCCGTTATGCATTATGCTTCACCGCGCACGCGTTTCTGTTGCCAATATCATACCCCCCGTTTCTGCCCAAGTGCGGGATCATCGTCAAGTTCAGACCCATTTCAGACTTCAATAAGAAGTGATAGGCTGAGTGTCATGGAACCACCGCCAGCACGAGCAGTATCAAAACCCAACTGGAACGTAGCAATGTGAGGTTGTTGCAAGCTAAACTTGCCGCGACTCTCGTGCATGCCGGACTCACCATGTAACCATGCACGACATCGGACATAATGGGAAAATGAGCGCTCACAACTCACTCTCAAATAATCCTCCCGTTCGAATCTCGAGGTCTTAGAGAATACTTTACAGCATAGGACCTAGATCATTGAATTTCTTTACTTCGGGCATAAACGTACGGATAGACGGTCAGCCGTAGTGGCAGTGGAAGGAGATCAATCTTCCGGGCACCAGGTCGAAGTTGAATCCGGATAACCATTCCTTCCTCCCTCGTTCGAATTATTGTCCCCGGCGGGAATCAAGGACAAGCGGTTTTGCAATGTCAGCCCTCTTGGAATTGCGAACTGAAGAGCATGGTAGCTCCACAGATGCTACAAGGTTACATCGCTGCCCCGTATGTTCACGTTATTGGATGATTACAGTCGCCTGAGACGGGTAGTGTACACATGCCAGAAAAAAGAGTAAAAGAGGGGGCCAGCTCGAACTTGCTGCCTCCAGCCCCTCTTTTGCGATTTATTATCTACTACGCTACGAAACCGCTGAGCTATCAAGAGCTCGGAATTTAACCAAGCTGAGCCCAAATATATAGCGTGGTTTCAGACCGATCGTGACTGAGAGTTTTGCTTCCGCAAAGCTATCTACGTGCTATAACCTAGTTCATATCAACCTCGTGTTTCTTAGGAGGGAATCCGACCGATAATCGACGTGGTAATGCCGGGGACGGTGCCCCAAGGACAGACAAGATGATTCAGGACATGAGGATGAAGCCAGGAAGGCGTGAGAAAGTACCATCCGATTTTGGAACACGCGTCCAAGTTGCATCCCGTACTGTAAGTAGCCCGCTGGTGTTGACCTCGAACGCCATGTCCGTACTCCTGATGCGCCGTGCTCAAACCCTCTCTATACGCCTCCTACTCGGGTTTAGAGCTCAGAAGGATTCAAGATCCTTCTTACACGGCGAGAGTCTGAGTCGTTCGCCCTAAAAGGTAAGCTGGACCACTCTCACATTGGTGCCGGCGACTGAGGATAAACAAACATAGCTCGCTCCGCTGAGCAAAAGGAAGGCCGTCAGACGCGTGTCTGTAGAAACCCCACATCCTGGGATGACTGCTTGCATAGACACGCTGTGTGTGAAGACTCGGTATATACCGCGTCCATCATGACATTTGGATAGAGGTAGATAGCAAAGTTCCAACGGGGAAAATTCGATTAATATACCGAGGCCAACGGTATGGACGAAGGTAGATGAGACATCAGCTCCCTTTCCTGTCGCCCTAGCAACGACAAAAATCAATCTATGAGAACCAGTGAGAGGAGGGACGTGACAAGTATAGCACATGCCTCGGAACCTCCAAAATAATCCATCCACTCCCGGGTCAGTGCTATAGCCCGCCTAGTAAGAAACATACGCAAGTTGTAGCCGCGACGAGACGATCTGAATGATGTTTCCCGCACGATAGGCCAGTAAAGGTGGTGAGAATCGCTAGTGAAACGGTCAGAAGACGACAGCACCATGGTCGCTGGCGTATCCAATCCGCCATGCCTTCTGATACTGCTTTCAGTCCCGAAGAAGGTAATCGAAGTCGCAAGACGATGATACGGACCAGAAAAGCCGTCGAAATGATGCAGGAAGGGTCGAGATCGACGACCGAGGGGTGCAAGTGATTCAATGCCAATGTTTGCTACCATGTCTCTTGGAGGTTGGTCTGGCCATGTTTGAGAACCCGCTAGCGAGATACGAGGCGCTCTCCCGATGTTCACCTTTAGAAACAGCGGCGTACGAAAATAAAAAGGATGTTTCGTACCTGACGAACACATCCTTTGACCCAGTAACTTTGCCCCTTCAACTCTGTACCCAAGTCCTGCTTTCAGCTGACGAAAGCCGATGCGCAGTTGAACATCGTCGCTAATGCCGGCATCGGGGTGTTGGTGGTCGCAGACATCAGGCTCGGGTCGCGAGACGGTGATATAGGTCGCCGTATACGACTGATGTCGGGGTGTATGGATGAGCCCGATGTCTACTCAGTCTCCCTTGAGCCGAGCTCAACCACGCGGGCACTCGCTCACCCAATCCATCGTGTTGACGCAGGATATCTATATTCTAACGGTGAAGACATGATAGTAAGCGGCAGCCTTGAGCAAAGATAGGGAAGATAGACTCGCACCTAAAGGACGTTATCACTACCATTGACCTAACGCCCTCAGCCCGGTCCAGCCCATCACCAATTGCTTGCATCCTACACCCAGCACGACCCAGTGCTCATAGATCCTTGAGAATACTCAGAGGCCTCGATCCTGTGCTGGGACATCCAACGGCGTATAAACAGTCACGACAGCGTCAGCATTCATCTTGCTCGAAAGTGATGCAAGTGGTCTCCCCCAACCACGGCCTTTTCTTAGAAAGCGTACAGACGATATCAGCAGAAAAGGGGGGGCTTCCTATCCCCTTCTCCCTAGATCTCGGCCCTCAACCTGACCCAATGCCCATAATCCCACACGCTCGCGGTCACCATAGCCGTACGTTCCAAAACCGATCCTGCAAGGCCGATAATTGTCTCTCTCTCAGTAACAAGATCCTCAGCCGAGAATAGTTAGAACTGAAAACATTCGAGCAAATCGCGAGCCATGCTCAAGAAAAAATGGGACGAAAAGTAACTTCGACAAAGGAACGGGGAGTCATTGAGGCAGGGAAGCTGTAGCATGCAAAATGAGGAGGGTTGGATGCAACGTAGCAACCCGTAGAGGAGTTGACCTAGTTTATGATCATCGTGTGCTCAACTCCTCTCAAACGCTGGCGTTCATCTCGAAGGAGACGGGCGAGAGTATGACATGGTATGAGGGGGGAGGGGACGATAATGACACGGTTTCGTTGGGATTATATTCGCGGTAGAGGGTTCGGAGAGAGGGAAGGCAGGTGTCTGTCAGCTTCATGTTTCTATCCAGTCGGCAAATGGGAAGGGTTTCGAGGGCTCTTGTTAGGATTACGATAAGAAGGTTGATTTTGCAGCAGTTGATAATTATTACAAGAGCAGAGAATAGGCCAGATGAAGTAACGTTCCAGAGGGTCCTAAGGCAGATTCGGGGCGTCGTCTACCAGTGAAACAAGCGTGGTTAAAGACGTTGTGCACGGCGAAGATGATGATGAAGGTGAGAAAGAGATTTGGCAACGGGCGCTTAGGAAGTGCATCTCTTTCTCTTCTCTTCTCAACGAAACTCATAGTCGCATTCAACGAATACACCCTCTACATAGTAGGTACTAGATGTGCCACGTATCGAATATTTGGATGCTCACGAGGAAACACCAGTCAGGAAATGGCAAATAATTTTTTGTCAACAAACCCACACCAGTGACCGGACACATCCCCTTCTGCCCGGATTCGACTTCACTTTCATTGCGGATTGACGATCACTCACCAACTCGCTTGTCAGTTACAGCGAAGGCCTACAGATGGAGAGTATACGCGTAATCTGCAACGCCGGAGATACCAAATAGGACGGAGAAGGAGATTCGGAGACTCAGAGAGGGGGAATGGCTCATATTAGACGTGTAGGAGGTACAAACCGTTCGATCGGCCGAAAAGCAACAGGTCGAAATCGTCGAGAAGATCGCCCCACGTCCTGGTAGAACTTTGGCCGTGTCTTGAGGTTTGTGACTCATTTCCTTGCCTATCTCTACCCTCTGAATCTGTATTCATCATTGGACTATTCAGAAGCTATCGGCTGCCTTCCACAATGACTAGATACCTGCCATGGATTTGACGTCGGCACGCTCAGGAAAAAGATAGGCTCAGACCACGGAAAGAACATAGTATTGAAGGCAAACGAAGATGACGAACAGGATGGCTCCAGCTTGGTCGAGGTGTCCTCGAGAGGATTATGTGAGTGCCTGTTATCATCTTCCAATTGACTTCTTTGCTGATCGTTGTCTGGATTATAGAGTGTTAACAGGGAGCGCGACGACGGTACAACCACGACGGTCCCAACGCAGATCAGTATCTCGAAACTTTCAAAAGTTAGCATCGGAGTTGTAATTGAACATTTCCTATCCCAACGCCATCATCTATCGTCATTATATGTCTCGTTCTTCCTCCTGCCCCGTCTGTCGTGTCCTTACGTCGATGGACTACCCAGCTTCTCGTTCACATATTCCACTGAACCCTACCTCGAACCACGCCTCAGTATGTGCTAAAGGGAAGAAACCAGGAGCAGAAACAGTGGTTGAGCTGCTGTGCGTGGGTGGGCTTGGAGCATGGAAGACTGAGGTCGAGGGTCCTAAATACCAGCTGGCCAGAGTGTTCGACACTCCGACCGGATCTCATCGATATTTTCCTGTTCTTTTGCATCACCAACGTGCTCAATGAGGACCGGTTCGGGCATTCTTCAGCATCCGATGCTCGGCGGCCCTCGACACAAATCCTAAATACACAGCGCTGACTACTCCATCGACCCTTGTTCAGTATACCCTTGGAGGCAGCGCTGTAGCATGCTTGGCGCCAATGCCTGTTCGCATCCCACCTCAGCGAATTCTCCACCCCCCGAGCTTCTGGTCACGATGATTCTAGTTCTCATATCTTGTACGCCGCTATGAATGGTTCGGCAATCAGGTCCATCGTAACAGCTTCACGTTCCCTTACCTCTTTGACAACGAAAGAGCCGCACGTTGGTCAGAATACTTGCAAAGCCTCGACGAGGTCTGACGAGGATTATGGTGCCATGATGCAGGTGCGTAGATCTCTCGTCGGCTTTTCCTCAAACAACGGACCGAGCATTGATCATTACTTGCAGAGCATAGGATCAGAGTCAAGATCGGACCCTTCCTTGCCCAACGCCATCATCGCATCTTGAAATCCGCGGATCCATCATTATCTCGTTCTCCTCCCTGTCCCGTCCGTCGCACCCTCACGTCGGTGGAATATCCAGCTACATCTTTGCTCGCACGTTCGCTATCTCAAACCACGCTTCAGAATGTGCACAGTGGGAGAAAGGAGGAGCAGAAACAGAGGATGGAATGAGGTAGTAGACGTTGACAGGCTCGGAACTAGAGGAGTTTTTTCCCCTCTTTCTCCCCTTTACGCATGCGCGCATGATGGTCCCGGCGGTAGCTATTGGGGTCCATCATAACGTACAGAAGGATGGATCATGGGGAGGTGGATTGTTACATGGGTTGATCACCTTGACGCCGATGGCTGTCGAGATGTGGAAGGAAGGAAAGCGGTTCTCGCAAGGCACCGCGAACCTTCTTGATGGATGTACCGAGGGACTTGGAGGTTGGAGGAGTGTGGATAGTGACGCCAGGGAAGATCGGCGGGAGGCGCCAGTCAAGGTCTAAGGTCATGGTGGGGCATTTTGTGTGACCCAGACGAGTCTGCATCGGCGGAGGAAGTGGTGAGTGTACGCCGTATCGATACTTTCACGCAAAACTCAACTCACGCTGCATTCCTCAGACTTTCAGACGCTGTCTCTCATATCAAACCATCCTCGCTCCAGATCTAGTGTTGTGATGAGATACCAAGAAATGCTTCACGAAGGTCGAAGGTCGAACATAGTTACATGTCAATCCCGCTGCCTGTACTTAATCTATGATGATCAAACGAAGATTATCCTACAGATTGACCAGAACGGTCCGGAGGTTCGATTGGTCCGGGTGAAAGCGTATAGCTCGAGAGAGGCAGGGCAAGAGCGTCATGGAAGTACAGCTCAGACGTGCGGGCTGTTGAGAGGGATCGCCACCCGGCGTTCGACACGAGGACGGAGCAGGGATGGTTCTGGCGCATCAGCCAGCCTCGTTCAAAGACATGAACGGAGTTTGTATGTTAAATAGGATTACGTATCTCTCTTCACTTTTTTCTCTTTCTGATAGGATTCCATGCGTGTATATACCAATTATGTTACAGTAGCTTGACCGTCTAATAGAAAATCGAGTGGTAGAGGAAGAACATATATACAAACAGCCAGCTTGTGGCGAATCCTGACAATGGTTGAGTTTCGTGGTCTGCAGCGGTACATATCAAAATGGCTTTACCTTCTACCTTCAATGTCAGCGTTAGTCGACCTCCCCATCGAGAGTCTCGGTCTCCATTGTAGGGCCTGATTCACTTGTGACTTCCGAGGGGAACGGGAGGTAAATGGGTGACCAAAAGCTGGTGGGCTCACGTCGGGCTCCAGATATCGCATATCCCACCGTTGGTGAAGTTGAATATCCGAGATCTTCGTTATCTGAGATGTCAGATGTCGGCGTTGACGTTGATGATTCACTTTCAGAGGGAGGTTCTGCCCGACAAAGTCAAAAAAGGTCAGGCTTTTCAATTGAAGACAAGAGTGATTGAGCGAACCTTGTTGGATTCCAAAGCGATTTGAGTCGTCTACAGGCCAGAAAACGTTATCATAATATCCGAGATGACGAGCAAAATCAGCGGTGGAGGGGTCGAAACCTCGGTTGAGCTGATATTGGTGTAAACACCTGTAGTCGTTGTTGGGCCAGGATGTTTTGTAAACCCGACATTTGAACGTGAGCTGGATGGGAAGGCCGAGGTTGCGACAGTCTTCATGTGAGAGAGGAGAGCAGCCATCTTTGCGAAAAGACCAATGATGGAGGGATGATGTTTTGCAGTCATCCAAGTCGGAAGGTGGTTGACGAATGAAGAAGTAAATTGGTTGTTGTAATTGTTGTTTGTATTGGGCTTCAGAACACTCTTGTTGGGTGAATTGCAACCAGGCAGCAGGGGAGACAAGTTCTGGAAGATATCAGCGGGTCGAAAGGGAAATGGAGTGTGATAACGCACCATAGACACTCAGATCATCCTCTAAACTGATCCCACAAGCTCCAAAAATGTTCCAGGCTTGCGACATCCAGACCTCGTCTGCATTGCAATTCCACTGCAACGAAATATACTGGGGTGGACCAATGAGTGTGAATCTACTGAGTGTCAGATAGAAATGTGAATGGTTCTTTATACGCACCTGGTCAGCCTGTTTTCCAATAATTTCCGATCTGAAAGAGACTCGTTGTCGTTCCTCCAGGTGTTGTTTGCGACAGCGATGGGCGTGTTTGTCAACGTCGAAATGACGGTTGGCTGAGAAACACGCCGGGATGTCGGCCGAAAACCTCCCAACATGAGTTGCCGAACAACGTCGTGATCCGCCTCCTTTGACTTTAGACTCGCCAGGAAGCGCAATAAAACATCTTCTTGGAGAAAATCCGCGCTCAAAGGCAAGTTTCTAATCCCCAAATCACGCCACCACACCAAGGGGCTTGGCCCTGGTGGACCACGACAAAACACTCCTCTCCCACAATCCAACCACAACTCGTCGGTATTGCGCCACGGGCCCAAATTACAGCCCAATTGCCTCTATAGCCAGTTCATTCAAATGAATTCAAACATCACACTGGCTACTTACAGCTATACTA
Organism: Marasmius sp. AFHP31; assembly: GCA_024721195.1. NCBI lineage: Eukaryota > Fungi > Basidiomycota > Agaricomycetes > Agaricales > Marasmiaceae > Marasmius > Marasmius sp. AFHP31. Next base: position 31,026 of record JANHQD010000912.1, read on the forward strand.
CCGAGATTAATGTAACACAACCACCCTACACGCAAGTGCGCAGCTGGTATCATTTCTACAGTAGGAAGATCAGTGAAACTCGACACAGAGCATCCAACCACCTACCGTTATATAATATGAGCGAGGGGATTTCCGACTTGGTGTAACCATAAATTTGCGACACGGTCGAAGTCCTAGCGTGATCTGAGCATCCACAGTAACAAAAACTCGAAGGAAGAGCGCACAAAATCTTTGACAGCATTCGGAAATCGTCTTCAAAAGCCTAGAAAGGGAATCAGATCGTTTGTCAGACTCGAAAATTAATGAGTGTACCCTCCGTGCATCCGGTCCACTGTACTGCACCACCGTGAACACCATTCCAGGCTGCTCTAGCACTCTTGCTGTACAAATTGTCCTGTCAACTCGAGGTCCCTCCTCCTCCCATTCGTTCCCATCCCCATCGACCCATCGTCGCGGTAACGTAGAATGCCCAATATCCTTCAATTTCAAAAGTGCACCTCTTTTTACCCTGAAATACTAGATCCAACGTCAGATTCTCGCAATTCAGCAGAGTATTTCGTACTCACCTCATCGAACTCCGTCACTTCCTCCTGCTTCGCTTGGACTATTGTCGTGTAATTGTACTGATCTCCATGAACCTGGTTGAAGTTCCCGCCAGTGATACGAGGGTTCCGCGCCTTGTGAAAGAATCCAGACAACATCGAGCTTGCGGTTGGAAGGGTTTGCAATAAACAAAAGACGAGAGGGGAGAAGGTGGTGGTCAAGAGACAAGCCGCCCAGATGCACACATGACGATGGCATATGCTTCGAGTCTACAGCAACTCTCGTTTTGGATTTTTCGCCACATCAAACCCCCAGAAATTCCACGACCGTGACCCAAAGCTGTCCTTGCAGGTTATCAATATGGCAAAATGAGGTCCCTGTAGACCGGACATCAATCATTAATCAGCGCTCAGCGGTCCATCCAAGAATACGACTCACCAGAGTGATTACGCCCTTCTTTTGCCTCCAACTCCTATCATGATGGATTCCAGATTGCCGTTGGTTGCACGTGCCGATTTTTCGATGAGATGCCACCCTGCGTGGTCGCCGAACCGCTTCGAGGAATGTGGGACATCGACATTGTGAGAAGAGAGAGTGTCGGCCCGGGGCGGAAGCTGGCGGAAGTTTCGAAACCTGCTGGACCCACAAGGGTCTACTCGGCACAGCAAGCCCTTTTGGTAACCCGAGCCCACGCTCACTTCCTCCTAAACCACCACATAGGCCTCTCGGAATGTGTGACGAAATTACTGTCAGCGATAACCCTGGTCAAAAGACACTATAAGGTAAGGTTTCTGACCTGTTCCCTCCGAACCTCCAGAGTTGAAGTTCTTGAATCAGTGTGTCGGTCAGAATCCTTGGGAAACCTCAACGAGGTCACCTAGTTCGGAATGGGAGATCTCAGTCTGTAACCCATAGGGCAACCGCACAATTTGGCCATAGCCAAAGTGTCACCAGGGCACTCGGAGAAAAGGCCTATGCGCAATGAATAATTAATCTCCCGAATCAAACTCATAATCAGGCAGTCCCATTCTTTGGAGTGCGTCCTTCGTTTCTTTGTTCTGTACCACCATCATCCCAACTCAGAAGTAAAATCCCAGTGAGTACCTATCGTTTAACTTGACGCGTCTTTCCCAACCTGAATCTTGATGTCGCGGGTCGGCCAGAATGCGCAACATGGGGAGTTATAGTAAAAACCTCAAAGCCGGTATCATCAAGGATGCAGGTGCGTAACGTACTCTTCTGTTGACCTTTTCAACCAATAAAATCAGGAAGGATGTAGGTAGTCAGGTCCGAATATGACGAGACGTTGGTGAAGGATTGCAACTCAAGGATGATCAGCTTTTGATGACGCCGGAGTACTGGAGTAAACACGACCTTCCTCGCCTCCCAGCCATCTACATCCATCGACATAGCGCCAGAATCTACGCCGTATTGGTTCAGGTTGTGAATTATCACGCTTCTGGCACTCATACAAACGGAAAATCTTCGACCAATCAATCGGCTTCCCATTTCACGCCATAGGATCACGGGCTCCCCAACTGATAGAACTGGAATGGTTGCAACGATCGATATGGTACTCGAAAATCTAGTTCCCAACAAACGAGCTCTGGTCGGCCACTGGCAAACCAACGTACCTTCCAAAGCTCACAATCTCGATGCAACACTTCTCTTACGCGAGACGTGAGATCTTCAAGCAAGGCTCGGTGTCACACAGCAGCATCGACTGACTTTTGAGTCGGTTTGACTTGTTCGCAGATCGGATACCGTTCACCCGCGTGCTCACAAGGACGCCTTTCGATGAATCACAGGTGCACTATCCTGCTTTGGTCGAAGTTTCCGTTCCGTTGCTGATTTTTATCACACTATTGACGTCCAAATGTCCATCAGTTGTAACCTACAGGCCCTTCAGATCGAGTTTCGCGCGACTCGTAGCATCAAGGAAGGGGACAGAATCCTCACTACCCATATGGACATTGCGGGGTCAACCGTTGGGAAGTACGGCAGCCTAACACCCTGAGGACTCCAATGTCAGTCCCGGGCCTGTCAGAACACAAAGGAGTCAGACCAACTTCCATCGATGCTGCGAGAACACCCTCTACATGAGTCTGTTGATCAGCGACTGGCGTTGTGGCCTATGTATCGCCGGAAAGCTGCGTCGTCGGTCCGTGCCTAGAGCGGCCTAGAACGGAGAGGTGGGTATGGCGCCAACGGACTAGTTCGAGGAGGCACTTGAGTATCTGGTGCTGGAGGTGTCTCGCGTTAGTTTTCCTTCGCCATCATGCCCCTTGAATATGCAGTTCACAGATTGATATGCCGTAGACCAATGGAACTCGAGATTCGCGATGGTTCATGTCGAATTCTAAGACCAACAGGGCCCACATCTAGAGCTCCAGGCGTGAGTTTCCCTATATGATATGTTGGACCAGAAGGGTAGTAGAGCACGATCAAGTACATAAGGGTGCACCTTTCACGCTCGTGGATGGGTGGTCAGCAGGATCTTTGAAACCGGTGTTCTGTAGTGCCCAAGCTTAGTCTTGCTCTAGTTGAATGGTTCGACATTTTGTATCGCACTCGGGTATGCTCGGTTCAAAGCGACTGATTTTCTTCAAGTTCCGATTTGTTAGTTCAGAGTTCGTTGCGGATGGGTCGGGTTCCCCACGCTCACGCCAAAATTCCGGTATCAGAATGTGGGTTTTCATATCAGGTTGCGTCCTTCGTTTCTTTGTTCTGTACCGCCGTCATCCCAACTCAAAAATAAAGCCCATCGAGTAACTATCGTTCAACTTGACGCGTCTTTCTCAACCTGAATATCGATGTCACGGGTCGGCCAGAATGCGCAACATGCGAGGTTATAATAAAAACCCCGAAGACGGTGTCATCAAGGATGCAGGTGCGTAACGTACTATTCTGTTGACATTTTTCGTGACTCAAGAAGATCAGGAACGACGTAGGTATCCAGGACCAGATAAGACGAGACGGTGATAAAGGATGACGACTCGAGGACAACAACGCTGTAGTACTAGAGTCAAACGCGACCTTCGTCACCTCCCAACTGTCTACATCGACACAACGCCAGAATCTACGAGCTCCTGGCGGAGGCACAGCTTTGGAAACGTGCATTTTGGGTCCTCATAGTCGACACATACTCGAGTGCTTTCTGTGGACGACCGAGATGTACCACGCCAATCGGGTGAGTGACAATGCCCGATGCAGATGATATTGATACCTGAGCAGCCTTCCTTTACACACAGCCACAACCAAGAACTCTCGAAGTTGACGACGAATATTGGGAAGACCCCAATCCAGACAAATTTCTTGAACAACCTCCCGACCAGCCTTCCACGATCGCATTCTGGGTACACTCCCTCAAGATATCACAGGTTCTCGGAATTGCTCAGCAGTCATACGTGCATGAACGCCTGTCTCGACACCCTCTTTTTCTTTAAGCGTTTGATCTACTCAGCTTGGACTAAACAAACGCGGCTTGGAAGGCCATGTATGGGGCATTCCAGAAGACGAAACAGTCCTCACCGAGTTAGATTTGTTACTCGACCTCTGGGTTGACCAGCTTCCCAAACATCGTCAGTACCCTCCCGTCGATACACTGTTAGACTCTATCTCGCTTCTCACGCATTTCGATGGAAGCCTTCCCAACCAGACTGCGTTTTCCAACCAATCCGCGACCATTCACTCGGTATACTAATGGATTCAGATTCAGATCCATCGGCCTTTCATATCTGTACCCGATCAAAGCAACACATCCCCAAACTTGTCGTATTCATCCTTGGCAATGTACTCGAGCACGGCAAGGTCGTACATAAGGCTGTCGGATATACAGTTGAAAAAAGGGACTGTAGATTGAACTACCGGTCAGGTTGGTTTCGGTGATCCCTTCTTCACTTTGACGTGCTTGCTTACTCTTGCCTTGAACGTCAGATGTCTCTGTATAGCTCTGCTACGGTGAGGGATGGCGAGCATGCGTACCTTACTGTTCGGGCTGACACTACGGCTTGCGTCCATAGGTACTCATGTTGAACCTTTGGGAAGAACTCTCGCTGGGGATCCGTTGCAATTGTGAAATGATTTGAATCGCGGTATACACGAGACCATGTCAAGTTCGTTCCCATATCAGTGCTCACGGTTTTTTAGATGGCAGAAAGCAGGTGGCCTCGTCGACATCGTTACAGAGATCCTCACCATCACCGAGGTTCCGGGTGCAAACCCTTGTGCGACGAAGAGACGTACGAAATCGGACGACAATGATAACGATGGGTGCCATGTCCCTAGCAGGAGCAGGGACAGCAATGCTCCGTCGATGTTGACGCAACACGCGATATCCCCCTTACAGCGACGACCGGTGGCTCAACACAGTCCTGGACGCGTCACTATTAGCTGGAGGTGTAGTGGGGTACCCGAATTATGTCGAGCTACCGCTGTATCGTACGGAGGAACTCTCTAGTTCTCATTTCGACACGATTCTTTTGCTCCCCAGGGCAACGCCGGGGTTGGGCAGCATCAACAGTTTGATCCGATGCAAGGGCCCTGGGTAGCTCGCCCGAGCTACATGTCGGTCTTGGATCCAGTGACGGAACTGGTAATATCGCTTTCACAGGTAGACGTTCCTCCTGCAGGTGCCCAGCGATTTAGCTCACCTATTATCGATTCCAGTTCAATCTACCCTACCGCTCGCTGGGAACGAGGCTGACCTATAACTCCGAGCTATTGGCGGTGAATCGTACGTGCTGTCACGTTGCATGGACAACAACGGCTTTAATTCTCTTTGTATATAGATGGTCGGAGGAGTGGTTCCATTCGCCGTAGATTACCAAAAGCTCGAGGTGATCCGTGTCAGAATCTGGGCAAGCAGAGCTTCAGATTTGGAGCTTCAGGTGTTAGTTTCCCCGTATGACAAGTTGGACCGGAAGGGTACAGTACAGCCGATGATGAAGTACATAAGGGTACACCTTGTACGCGCACGGATGGGTGTCCCGTAGGTTCTTCGTACCTGTGTCCTATAGCGCCGAAGCATAGTCTTGCTCTGTTTGAATGGTTGGACATTTTGTATTGCACTCGGGTATGCTCAGTTTAACGCGACTGATTTTCTTGAAGTTCCGATTCAATGGTTCAGAGCTTATTGCGGATGGGTCGGGATTCCTATACCCACACCGAGGTTCTAGTACAAAAACGCGGGCTTTCATTTACAAAATCCTTGACAGAGTAGTGATACAAAAGGAGAGGCGGCCCAGCAATGCAGTATATGACTGTTATGGGATATATCAATAAATCGGAAGAAACACGCCTGCAAAGCACAAATCTGGAATTCGAACGATGATAGTCCTTTGGTGTATGTCTTCTAAGTAATCGAGCGAGGCGAATGGTTTGACATGAAGAAGATACTTCGTCCGCTTGACCTCTGCGATCTGTGAGGGTACGGGTTGAGGAGGGATCGCACTTTTGTGCGAAGGGAAGATTCAGTAATGGTGTTTCAGAGAACGTTCGATTTACGACAGCTATAAACGTGGGGCTGGCAGCTTTGCCCACCGCAACTTGAGGATGTTCTTCATCCATAGAAAAGGCCTTTGTCCCGCCCAAAACCCCACTCGTGCGCTGTGTACTCAGATGTTGTCGAGTTGGAAGGGTGCCTCGTCATATGGGATTAGCTCGAAGGTTTGGAGCAAGCTCTTGACAATGACATGTGAGCCCTCCCCCGGCCCTCTCATTCGTATCCGATGTGACTTTGGATATCCAGGTCCACACGAGGCGCAGAGGGGAAAACAAACTCTTCCTCCCAACGTCCCTCAGACTCGCAAATGGGAGAAATACGAGAATGACACAGTAGCATAAACATGCTTGAGGCTGGAGAGGGTGTCGAGTAGGAGATATGAAGGATTTTGAGATAGGTCAAGTCCATCGGTTGATGGGCACGCGTGAAAATCCAGGACCGCTTTGAGTCCTTTCGAGTCTTAACCACGAGCGACCATCGTGGCATTGTCACCAGCGAGTTTGACACTGGCCAGCCATGGGGGCCTTGATTATCTCGAAGGAGAAGAACGAGGGGATGGTGAGGAATTACAGTAGTGGCCGGTGGGAGCAGTAGCATTATTGGGATAGATTGCCGTAGATATTCTCGGAGAGAGGGAAGCAAGATGTCCCCAAGCCCCTAATGAGAAAAAGCGTCGACGTTGTTGCACTTGAGGAATGTTTTAGGAGCAGAGGACAGGCTGGACAAGGTCAGATCCCAGAAGGTCCGAGGAAATATGTGGTCGACGTGGACAGGACACGATGACAGTCTGAGGGAGGGGTTCGGTGACGGGCGCCTATTGACCGCATCTCTTTCTCTCACTGTCTCAACGAAGCTCATAGGCGCAGTAATATCTCACAGAGACATTGAACACTCTTTGTAAGTAGATTCTGAATATGCCACCCTTCGAGCTTTCGAATGCTCACGAGAAAACACCAGTTATTGAAATGCAATTGGGGGATACGCCAACAAACACCCACCAGGCATCGACTTGTACCTGAAACTCAGTTCGGATCGCTTACCATCTACCTGCTCATCAGTAGCCAGACCCAAAGGAGAGGGGATGGGCGGAATCTACAAAGCCGAAGACATCAAATGGCTCATCAGGCGGAAACGGAGATTTAGAGACTCAGAGAAGGGGAATAGCTTACGCAAACGGTGTTTTTGGCATTAGCCCTCGAACCTCGGACTCACCTAGTCGACTCTAACACGTCTCTCAAAACCCTCTTTGTCGCAATGTGTATCACCGGCACTGCAAAGCACCTCGAAGACACCGAGACAGCAAAAGTGCCCATCGCCAAGGTCGGGGCCGGTCCTTCGAGTACCTTACGGTCCACGTATCACTCTCCCTCAGTTCCTACCTATTTTCTCCGCGACACTCGACTCTCCGTCCTTGATTCCTTTTCCCGAGCTTTTTCTCGAGAAACGGCAAAGATTAGTTTCGCCATGGACGCTATTTTTCACCCTATCCTGTTCAGCACCCATCTTCGGCATCGAATCCTATACTATCATCGAAAATCAGCTGAACGTGTCCCAATCCTAAATCCCTGTTCTCACCACCACAATGTTCGGCAACGCTCGCAACCCAGACGGCCACGACGGCTACCCCGATTGTACGAGAATTACGGTGCAGACTCAGCTATGATCGATAACGCGTCGAGTTCTAAAGTCTGCATTGGAGCATTCGGTAGCGGTTTCACGCTCAAAAGAGCTGCCCTCATGCGAGAACGTGAAGAGGAGACAGATAGTGTCGTCTCGCACGTTAAGAATGGGACATCTGTCCAGATCCGCGAGTGAGCACGAGGTTTCCATGTTCAACAGCCAAAATTCATCTATTTCTAGGATCCTTGGAACCCCACGCCCCATGTATCCGTCAAGTTGAGAGCACGGACGCAAACTTCGTGTCTTCCAATGTATTAGACACCTTAGCTTTCCCGACTCGAAGGAAACCTCGACCGTAGAGGCATGAATTTCATCCGACAAACCCGCCATGATCGACGTATACGCCACACACCGTCTTGTGACGGATATCTCCCTCCACTTCCAGCTACAACCATCAACCCTTCAGCGTAAGGAAAGGGTTATGACGCAAACGAAACCCGCTGTGAGGGCATTAACTCCTCTTTCGTTGGGAAGTCCTGGAAGAAGGCTACGACTGGGATACCAAGGGCGGCCCGCTCACCACGTTCGCATTGAAGGCATGGCGCAACAACAATTCTTTTTCCCCTCTTTCTCTCCCTTACGCATAAGCGCATGATGGTCCCGGCGGCAGCTATTGGGGTCCATCATAACGTACAGAAGGATGGGAAGGTAGATTGTTACGTGGGTCGACCAGCTTGACGCCGATAGCTGTGGAGATGTGGAAGGAAAGCGGTATCTTGGAAGGCACCGCAAACCTATTTGGTGGATGTACCAAGGGACTTGGAGGTTGGGGGAGTGTGGATATTGACGCTGGGGAAGATCGGCGGGAGGCACCAGTCAAGGTCTAAGTTCATAATAGGGCATTTTGTGTGACCCAGACGAGTCTGCATTGACGGAGGAAGTGGTGAGTGTACGTCGTATCGATACTCTCGCGCAAAATTTAACTCACAATGCATTCCTCAGACTTTCAGACAATATGAACTCATTACAACACCAAATTTCAGTATCGTGATTAGATATCGAGAAACGCTTCACGGAGGTCGTACACAGCTTCCTGTCAATCCTGCTGCTCGCAACCTCTATGATAATTGAACGAAGACTATCCTACAGGTTGAGCGGAATAGTCCAGAAGCTCGATTGTTCTAGGTGGAAGTGTATAGCTCGAGAGAGGCAGGAGCGTTGTGGAAGTACAGCTCAGATGTGCGGGCTGTTGAGGGGCATCGCCGCCCGGTGTTCGATACGAGGACAGAGCAGGCGTGGTTCTGGCACTTCAACGAGCTACTTACGAAGACACGGACGGAGTTGATAAGCTTAATAGGATTATGCGTCTTTCTTCACTTATTCATCACTAAGAAAGTCCGCTTTTCTATCTCTGATAAGATTCCAGGCGCGTACATAACAATTGTGTTATAGTAGCTTGACCGTCTAGTTGAGAATCGAGTGATAGAGGAAGAATATATGTACAGACAGCCAGCTTGTGGCGAATTCTGAGGATGCTTGAGTTTCGTGGTTTGTAGCGGTATAAATTTGGAAACGGTTTTACCTTCAATGCTTCAATGTCAATATTAGTCGACGTCCCCATCGAGAGTCTCGGTCTCCATTGTAGGGCCTGATTCACTTGTGACGTCCGAGGGGAATGGGAGGTAAATGGGTGACCAAAAGCTGGTGGGCCCATGTCGGGCTCTCGATGTCGCAGATCCTGCCGTTGGTGAAGCTGAATATCCGAGATCTTCGTTATCTGAGACGTCGGATGTCAGCGTTGATGATTCACTTTCAGAGGGAGGTTCTGCCCGACAAAGTCAAAAAACGTCAGGCTTTCAATTGAAGACAAGAGTGATTGAGCGAACCCTGTTGGATTTCAAAGCGATTTGAGTCGTCTACCACCTATACGTCCCACGCCTGACCACAAAGTAGCCGCACTATCACATGGTGATGTGCCGGCCACTTTGTGACACCCTGCGCCATGTATCGCGGTCCTGATTATCCCTTCGTTAGCACCCTCATTACCTCGATATCTTCTACCTTCTCTCCTGCGAGTCTCCCTCCCAACATGCTTTCCCGCCTCCCGCCTTCTCCCACCGACACTCTCGTGACCTACTGCCATAATGGGACTCGGCCATCAATTTCTGACCTCAGCACTCTTCACCATCAACATATTTTCGCCGTACCCTCTCCTTCTCATGAAACGCAAACGCAACAACGCCAGTGCACTCTCAAGCCGAGTTGACTTTATTGTCACTCAAGAAGACGATGACCCTCAAATTCAGCAAATGCCAGGTGGTACTTACGAGGAGAGATGGAACGAGGCGAGGGCTCAGCTCCATCGGGTGTTCGACAGTGCGTGTTGTTACGATTTTTCCTCTTTCATGGCTTAGATTTTTGGTAGTGCTTACCCACCAACGACCACGACTATTCAGAAACTCGGATCAGGGTGGATTATTCTCTGATGTTCCCCTCCACGATACAGCAGCGCCCGACGACGACGAATGGGAAGATTACCACTTCCAACCGGCAATTGGCGACGAAGGACTTATTAACAGCAATGCGGGTGGGGAGTATGATTACCATACTTTTTTGAATTCACTTTTGGCCGATGCACCAGAGTGCGGAACCTCTTTTTTCTGCTTCTGACAATTGGCTAACACCCTACAGACGGATAGACATGCGTGAGCGTCACTACCGGACCGAGGACCGCACCCAGAGCTGGAATAGACAATTGCCACGTTTGGCGGACGCGTACTTGAGGTTTCAATCGACTGGGCATCTGGATATGAGGGAGCTCGAGGATGAACGTTGGAGGATTTTGGTTGTTTCTTTCGATGGTGCGTCTCAAGACTCTTGTATAGTTTTCATTACTGACACATGATATCAGAGTACGACAAGGAGCCCGATATACGCTCTGTACGTGGCACAGAAACATCAAACGAGACACTTACTTGATTCGGCATGCTTGGAGGAAGCCCCGACCAGCCCAACATCGCATTCCCTTTTCAATTACTCGAATCCTTTCGTCAAATTCATTGTGTATGTCCCCGTTTCAGTATCAACAGACTTTCTCGGGTTATTACTAACCTACACGGAGTACGTTGCCCTTTGCAACCATTGCCTCCACTCACTTGCTCACCACACTTTACAGCTGTTTCCCTCTTCTTCACTCGAAGATCAGCTTCGAGTGTCCTATGATGCTTATTTGGCGATTTTGCGGGAGGTACAAGCGAGAGTCGATAGGGAGCTGGGCCGGGATCCACACCAGCACTTCGTCCACAACGTTTGCCCGCCCTGTATGTATCAGCTCAAAAATGAAATTCCACTTGATCCCTCGATACTACTCGCGATGGATGGCAATAACTCCTTGAAGATGGTCGATATTGACAGGCGACCAGGACGAGCTCGGCTCGACACTCGGACGCTTCATCACCCACGTTGGTTGGACGCACCGACAGTCGATGTCTTCAAAGACGAGGTCACGGATTCACACAAGCGTGGACAGGTGAGTTGGTATTGCATTCTAGCGTTGATCTGATTGACTGATTGACTGTCATCTTGGTAGCCTGTCGTCACGCCTGCGCCTGATACGTCGGATGAGGTTTGCGACGGGCCCGAGTTTGTTCCACAAGGAGTCGCGTGGCTCAACGTGAACGAGGTTGAGGGATTAGAAAAATGTATGGACACTTGCGTTGAACGGTGGAAGGCTGCCGCTCCTGACGGAAACAAGAAGATGTATTCCTTCTTCTCAATCTCGGGCATCTTTGTCTCTGTCTGTCGGCACGGACATGTCCTCGTAGTATGTGACATGAGAAGAAGTGGAGAACTGTGAGTAACCAAGGCATCATTTCGTCTTCACTTGCTAACTGTTGGCTTTCTATAGTATGAAATATCCACTCGCTGTCGTGAAGGAGCTATTGGACAGATATGGCAAGGATATCGGCCTCGGCTACGACATAATGTGTGCGTTCTATAAAACCTTACTCTGGAGTCCCCAACTTGGACAGCGGGTTGTTGCCTGTCGACTCAAGGGAGTCGTGCCTGCGTTCCACGGACACGCACATAGCAGGAAATGCCAAGTTAGTTGGCGACAAAACCCCAATAGATGGAGATGTGTCGGCTTAGGAAGAGCTGCTGAAGGAGCAAGCCTAACAAGGCCTCCCTTTCAAGGTCGAGAGAAATGTGAGGAATGAGGCTACGATCGGTCAACTTGGCGGAATAGTCCTCGTGGTATGGCCAGTGCTTGTACAACTCTGACGCAGATTAGAGTAACTTCAGAAGAAAGGAATATAATTAGAACGTACTATACAGAAGGTTGCAGAAGTGATCTTCTATGGTGCAAATGTTGGGCATAGTGGTGATCGACGGAGGCAAGTAAGAAAGGCTTCTGCGGATCGACAAACCCAGTGTCCTACCAATTTAAGAAGGATTGGAACAGGGAAAGACGAAGTTCCAAAGAAAAGAACTAAGTAATACCTGCTGAAACACGAACATGAACGGCTCCATGGGAGCAGATAAACTAAGAATTTAGCCTTGAGATTCGATGGCTGAGCTTCAGAAGAAAAGGCATGGTCACGTTACATTGAGGCAAAGAGTACTACACGTCTAGGTGGAATGAACTAGGCAGTACAGAGTCGTCTAGGTGATCGTACCAAGGAATAACGGACAGAACATCTACTTCAGAATCAGTATATTGCCATGCTTCGTTCTGCTGAAGGTGGTCTAGATAATATAGGTTGCAGACTAGAGGACAGTAGGCTAGAGGTGTACAAGACAGCCAGCGACCCATCTGAGGGGTAAATGCAAAGAACTGAAGTTCCTCATAACCCAATGTTGGAGGGGCAGGAGCTTCAGTGGCAAAGACAATGGTGTCGATCCATGCTTGGACGGCTCCAGGAATGAGGGCAGTCTTCATAGAAAGGAACCCAACGCAGGCAATACCTTCGGCAATGGTATTAAAAAACTTCCGAGCTGCGAGAGGAAGGTTGGTATGGAAGTGGACTTTGCAGAAGTACACCTCGTCTTGGTGGTGATTGTATCGGACGAGGTAGCCCCAGTATAGGGAACAGCGGCGACTGAGAAAGAAGTGTTGGAACAGGAGGCCAAACATAGTTTTGTTCCACTGATCAAAAGGAAGGGGAAGGATGAGACGGCGATCACCTACTTTGAAGGTTGAGTTGTCATGATAAGGATTAACGTTGTAGAATTCTATAGGCAATGTTCAGCAATACGGAAAACGCAGAATATGGGGTCACTTATGGAATAGAGTGTTTCTGAAGTGCTCAAAGATGTTGTGCAAACTCACACTGAGTTCAGGGCGAAAGTAAGTAAGGCTGAAGGAAGATACCTCTTGCCTTCACTTACCTCTGAACCGGAAGATCAGAGGATAAAATTTAGTTCGGAAGTTAGAAGTGGTGCCACAGTAGAAGCTGTTCAAGGCCTGGTATCCAAGTGATTGAGCTGTGATTGAAGGTCCCTGAAGCTACTACTTCGCATTGGAAGGCAGACCACATATACTGGAAGGAAGATAGAACCTAGAACGACACTTCAGAAGTTGCCACAGCTAGTTCAGAAGGCTAGAACTAAGGGGACTCTTGAAGCAGGAAGAGGGAACTTGCGACCTAAGTATCAGAACTACCGCCCTGGTACCTGGGATTCACAAGAACCGCCATGAATTTGACTAGATAAGTCGGAGCAGATATTATCCTGCCATCACGCTGAGAAAAGGGATAACTTTTGAGTAAGCCATTGGGATACGAAGAGGGACTATCCATGGGTTCTAAGAAGGACCACTTAGGACCTCAAAGCAAGAAAGGATTATAGTACGAACTTCAGTCGATGGAGGGACCGTACTTCTGAAGGTACAAGGACATGACTCATGGACGGAACCAGATAGGATAATATATCCACCAGCTATGGCTGGGCCGATAGAAACAAATCCCATCAAATAGCGCGTCTACAAGGATCTTCCGAAGCAAATAGTAAATGTTGACTTTGGGTCCAAAACGCGTAGAATAATACAAACTCTCTAAAAGAAATACCAAAGAAGGTAGTTTTAGATAGAAAGCAGATGTATATTGATAATCTGTACAATTGGGTAGAATCAGTAGCTGCTAGGGTATATAAAGAGTGGGGTTTTCATCAAGGATCCCCAGGCAATCTGTACTATTTCATCAGGAAAGCAACCAACACCACTGATTGGCTGAGGAAGCAATCCATACGAAAGTATCTACAAGGCTCCAAAAGCAGAAACCATATTGGTGGAATGCTCTAGGGTCTTTGGGTTAGCTTCAGGAGAGACATTAGAACAGAATAGAACAATTTGTTGAACTTCAGAACTTGACTGGTTTGACTTGAGAAACTTATTAAACTTATTTGGTATCCGACTACACCGATTGGAAAGGCTAGTTTAACCTCCGAGGCATTTGGGCTAAGGAGTTCGTTCCATTGACCGATTGGCAAGGTCTTTGGTTTGGGTAGACCACTTGGGGTCATTATTGTTACTTGGGTATTTGAACTTTGGGTATTCTGAATGCTTAGGGGTTCTTCTGCAGTTGCTTTGAGGCTCAGAACAAACTTCTGCAGCACACCAACACACATCGCTCTTCACATTTCCGAACTTATATCCCTCCTACACATCCATACAAAACCTTACACACATTCTCTCCGCGCTTTAGACAAGTGCGGAGCTTCATTTAGTTTGTAAAAGAACTTCTTGTATCGATTTTGTTGACTTCAGTGCAGTCTGACTACGTGTGGAACCTTTGATCAACACCGATCCACGCTTCCCGCGCCTTTCAGCTACATCCAGTATTGGGGAGATTTGGCTATTTTAGTTAGGTTTTATTTACACCAGCGTGTGACGCATCTATATCGGCATTGATCAAAGGTTCTGCTCTTAGCCAGACTGTAGTAGCAGCCTTTGTAGGAAATCCGACTCAAGAAATAGCTCAACTCTGGCAATCTTGAACTCTGTAACAAGCTCTGAAGTCTAATTGGTGTTTC
>JANHQD010000913.1:0-13810 GCA_024721195.1 Marasmius sp. AFHP31
CTGTCGTCTCGACACTATTCGGACTCCCTCCACTTCAGAGTTTGGAGGAGCTCAACAAAGTCCTTCTTCCCTTCTTCATCCTGAATCGTGGCGGATTAGGTTTACCGACCCGGATATACTCTAACATGATTGCATTTCTCCGGTCATCGCTGTACCGCCTACGCGACACAAAAGCACCGTCCTTGCACGACCGCATCGACCCATGGGGTCCAGGATCTCCCGAATTCAATCCGCCATACACGCGTGTTCATGAACTGTCAGAAAAAACCTCGAGAGCGTTGGTCGGCCAGATTGCAATAATTCAGGTGATGGAACTTCGTGGTGCTTATTCTCAGAAGATGCTCCTCGACATTCTCCATCTTCTTGACTCTCTCCCTTCCTCGCTGTACTCCCTTACAACTGTGATATTCAGAAGTGCCCAGTTCAGCGCCGAAACTACTCATTTGATCGTGTCTGTCCTGCGACGGCACCCAGGGGTAATATGTCTCGTGTTTCGAGATTGTTCCTTCGACGACAGAGCCCTCATCGACGACAACATTGCTATGAACCGTCAGATGTGGAGAGAAGAGGCCGAGAGAGGTGGCATTTTCACGTATAGAGTTGGATGTGAGATTCGTCCTGGGCGTTACGGAAACTACAACACCCCTGTTTCAATCTACCACTATGATATCCTATTATCCGACTTTGCGGACCTTTACGCGATGGTACATATTCCTCAGGACGGAAAGGTGGTCCCAAAACTCTTACTACAGGCTCACCAGGAGGATATCACCATCGTTGCCTCGCTTACCCCCTCAGATAAACCTCAGACTAGAGAGGATGGAGGCTCCGGCGGCACCCTTGCCACCCAATACGATGTTGCGGCGTCCTACGAATTCGAGTCTATCTCAATTGTCGGTTTCCCTGTGGTCAAGGCGGGTCATCATGAACTTCGTATCCGTCTTGCGCGTACGGCTCAATACTTATTCAGGAAGCTCACAATAGACTTCATTGCGGCGCCCGATGGAGTAGAGCCTCCTAGTGAGCCTGGAGCAGAGGATAATAATAATTTCTAGACAAAGATCTTACTTAATTGATCTGCATCAAAACCACCAGTGGAAGAACAACGGTAGAGTAGATGTAGTTATTAGGATAAGGGAAGTAAGCACAGGTATATGTCATCCAGTTGGAATGCCTATTGATATAAGTAGTCGACTTCAGTTACCGAAAGAATAAACAAGATGGCAGATACTCACCTACTGGAAGAGGTCTCTCCTCGTCTATCGTCGGCGCACCTTCAGTTGCCTCAATAAACGCACCCAACTCTTCTCCTACTGACAGCGGAGTGATGGCCATCGTGAGCTTCCTGAACAAGTATCGGTTACCCTTCTCAAGTCGAATCCGTAGCTCGTAACACCCAGTCTGTAGTACGGGAAATCCTTCGATCGACACAGGTTCATACTCGGGAGTGCCGGATTCAACGACATCGAAGCGAACCGTGTGGTCGTGGCTGTAGGAGGGCTCCGACTTCGTAGCGCTGCTTGACTCAATTGAGCCTGACCGCGTAAGGACAGCAATTAGGGCAATGTCGTGCGCATCGAGCCTCAGCGAAAGATTGAGAACGATTTTGCCTGGTTGAGGGAGATATATCATAGCAAAAACATCCGCACGGTTCGTGAGAGCAATGTCATGCTGATACACAAGAACGGCAGAGTAGTTTCCATCACTCCTTGCAGGGTTGAGGTCGCATCCGACGCTGTATGTGAATTCGCCTCCATGGTGCGCCTCTTCTTTCCACTTCAGGCGATTGGCAGCGATATGTTCGTCAATACCGGTTCTGTCAACAGGACTGCACTGGTCGAGTAGAAGGCAGATGATCCTACGGTGCCTCTGTAGGATGGCCAGAACCAAACGAAGAGATTCATTGTCGAACAGGACTTGATGAAGAAACACACTTGTGAGCGAAGATGATGGACGGAGGGAATTTAGAAGCCGAAGGATATCAACTTGCATATCCATATTGTCGTGCCAGAGAGTGATTTGAAGCATACGAACTGATTCGATCTGAAGGGACAGTGCCTTCGAGATCTCTTCTGATGCTTGATTGATCTTTGTGTATGGGGGACTAAATTCAGGGGATCCTGGTCCGTACAACTGAATGCGGTCGTATGGTGAAGATGGTCTAGCATCACGCAAACGCGACAACGACGTCCGAAGGTGGGCGATCATTCTATGATACTTCGGCGTTGGAACATCCGCCTGGCCATCCACCGTGAAAACGGGGAGGAGCGTCTTCCTGAGCTTCTCCAGATTGTTGAACGGCGGGAGTTCAAACAGGTCCGAGGCAGATGGTAAGTGATCAGGACGATCTATAATCTCCGTCCAGCGTCGTATCGTGAGGCCGTCGGTGGGTAGTTGGCGCAGAGACCGGAGTTCCCGTGCCAAAATATCGTATGTTGACTGGTACAGGAAAAGGTCCTGAGCATAGGTTGGATTACTCCACCTCCTGCGACACGACTCTTTGTCTAACGAGATTCGGTCCTCCATACCTCGGATCCACTCCAGTGCAAGTGGGCGAACGTGAGTCGGGGACGGCGAGATGGGCTGGAGGAACCGATGCTCGAGGACGCAGAGGTAGACTTCCATTACAGCACTCTCCAAAAGGAGTCCCCATTCAAGCGCTTGATTAGTCCAGAAGACCCCGAGGAGTAAATTTCCCCTCTGTAAGCAATAGTCGCTTTTTAGATCGTGTATTTGGCGTATCTGGAAGTATTCCTTATCGAATCTTGTCAAGGGGGTCGATTTTTCTGTTTTTGCTGGGTGAAGAGAGGAGGAAAGGGCAACGTTCCATGATAGAGGCAGTCGATTACCCGAGTCTTCTACTGAACACAGCCGACTGAACAGTCGGAAGGAGTAATCAACGAGAAGATCGAGTGTTCGACGATCGGCTACTGTGATTGACTCTGGCTGTGCCTTATTCTCTAACGCGACTCGAAGCGCACGGGTACCAGGAAAATCTAGAGCTTGCGAGGTGAAAACGGTATGCGACATGTCTCTGTCAATGAAGACAGAAATCGAGGTCCACTTTGAGTCGCGTCGGCAAACCGTCATGCAAAGAAGTTTCTTCTCGCATGTCTCATCAACATCAGGTACAATGCCGTAGTACAGCAAGATTCCCTTCAATTCTTCGACATCAAGTCGGGGCAGCGGCCCAACATATGGGGTTGCAGCTGCAAGAAAATCGTCAATACTCTCGACGATGAAGGACTCTTTGTGCTCCTTCTGCCAGGACACGGCGTAGTCAGCGGACGAAGCGAGCCGCGAGAGATGTTGGGGAGTGGTGATGAGGGGGAAAAGTGATATGGGAAGACCGGAAACGAGCTGGCCCACGTCACCTGTGTCCGAAGTGGAGGTAGAGGATACCAGACAAGGAATGTTGGTCGACTCGGAGTTCAGAAGAGGTGTAAGATCCTTGCTACGCAATGCCAGTTGCATTGTCATCCCCGTATCACCCTCATCCCAAGAGGAATTCCAGCCCCATAACGCGATCCGGAGAACTGCAAGACCAGTTTCCATCCCAAACCACACGTAGGGGCCATTTCGCACATCTGTTCGGCTGACCATGTTGAAGCACCCAACGTAGCCGGCGACAATCATGGCCATTCCAGTGATGAGAAGGGCCTGAAGGAGGAACATGAGGGCATCTTCCGTGAGGCTGCGGGATTCAGACACGCCTTGAAGCTCTGCGATGTGGTTCCAATCCAATCGCTTCTCCGTGTCAGGGATGCAACCTAGTTGGTGCTGGAGATTGCGCAACCGTATCTCTAGAAGTGTCTCCCTGTCTTGGATAGCTTCGTCGATTTTGAGAGGGTACCGTTTGCGCGCCTTCATAAAGAGCAAACCGGTCGTGGTGATACGATGTATTCTGATCTGGAGGGCTAGCTGCACCGAGACTACGCACAGCAAGGATCCAAAGGAGCGGAGGAAAGGGAACAACCATAGTATTGCATTTCCCCAATGGTTGTGAATGAGGTAAAGGTATAGTGTGATTCCGACGAGTGATAACACCGTCGCGCTCAAAATAAGGGAGGCATTCCATGATAATTTAGAGAAGGCAGGCTGAAAGGATGTCCATGTCAACATTGACGCCAAGAGCGTATTCGAAAGCATGAGCACGCACCGACTTCACTGAATCCCTGCTGTCCATGCTGCTATTTCTCCGCCAACCGAACCATTCAATACTCTCGACCAGCCCGGGATCATCGATGTGCTGCTCCTTCATCAGTCGCTGTAGCTGAACTTCCGCTCCATATTGGTTCGTGTCTTTCACAAGGGTGACCATAGACGACACCGAACCCGTGGTCCTAAAACCGGCGTCACTCAACCACCTTCCACCATAGAAAGGTTTTGTCGTAGTGGCTAAGAGCGTCGCAAAAGCCGTCTTTACGATCCCGAGGCTACCAAAGATCGAAAGAGGCGTAGCAGCTGCAAAGAGGTAACCTTTGTCCAGAGCAGTGCCTATGTGTCGCTCGCATTGCTCTGTACCGAGCAACGGGAGTAGGGCAGAGACCTCCTGGATTCCACCCGAAAGGGTATCACCAAAGTTTGGTGGTCCGGACATTTCTAAGCCTGGTTCAGCGCGGTGCAATGATGGGTCAATGGAAGAACCTACCTATGAGTTTGTCTGTTCAGCGAGTGTCGAAAGGCAGATAGCAACAATAGATGTAATCACAGGAGCAATCTGTGCTGGAACGCTATTCGTGAAGTAGGGACCAAAAAGGCTTAGAACTAGATGCGGATTGCAGTGAATATATGCTGTAGCCGGAATAGCGCATCTACCGAATGTCCATGCATGCGCCAGGCGCCACCATTGTAATTGGAAGAACTGGACCCGTTGGCTTCGATGCTGAATGAGGGAGGTCGAGTGGGTATAAATTGGGAATACATCATCACTAGGCGAATGCCACTTCAAGCGATTGCGTACAGGTGACAAAAGTCGAAAGTGATATCTGTATCGAAGTTCTGTGGCAAACCAGGTAAGTTCGAAGGCTTAGGTGAGTAGAGATTGACCATAGTATCTGACACGAAGGCGCCCCTCGTTGACTCTAAAAATACAGCTCCAATCTCGTCCCTATTCGGCCCAGCTTCTGACCGAAATCCCCGGACAGCTTACGTCCCTCATTGCGCGAGCGATATTGGATTGAGGAACTGCAAGCATAGTAAGTCCTTTTGTAGAAGAGCTGAGCAAAGAGGAAGGTGGGGAGGGGGACAAAACCTAAAAGGAAACGTGACACGGACCTTCACCTGTGAATGTAGCTAGTCTGGCACCAAGGGAGAGGGTCCATAGGGAAGCCCCCCACTATCAAAAACTTTCGGATTCCGACAGGTTGCCGCTGAGAGCCGACAGATAAGGTCACGTTAGAGAAGAGATAACGCGTCGCGCGCGCGATAATCTTTGTCCGCTGACCTCGATTGACCGGCGCCATCTTATCTTATCCGACGTTGACACATAGATATTGACCAAGATGCCGCCGTGGCATACGTCGGACTTCAAAATTTTTTGATAGTGGGGGGCTTCCCTATGACACCCCTCCCTTGGGCCCAGGCTCTATACGGAAGAACGATTGTCTTCTTCAAAAAGTATAGAGACGGCTTGCCAGGCTAGAATGTAGCGCTTCTTCAATCTGAACCACCACGACCAAATCCCCATCTCCGCTACAACCCCCCACTTTCGCCGCAATATAGCCCATAGGTCGATGAGACTCTAGAAGGCCTAAGCCTCAAACTCATCGGCCAATAATACTGCCCAGTGCTGGTTCCAGACCCGCTCTGCTCCGTCCCATTTATTCCCTCCAGGATGTATTTCTCTGCACGTAAAAGCTCTTCGAACTTGAGATACTGTTGGGAGAACCGGATTCACGATGAAGAGATGATAGCCTAATGTTGATGCTCTTCTATGGTACTATTTCGCTCGATGAATAGGATGCTATACCTGGGTACGTCATAATGCTACAACCTTTCAATCGTTCCCTTAACATTGTTTTACAGAACCCTCATTTGAATCCTTGCTATCATCAAGACCGGCGTCCCAAGACATCTTCTACCGCGAACAATTGTATCATCAACTATCTCTTTCCGCATAGCCCTATCCAACCAAACCGAAGCACATCGTCTCGACTCAGGCCATTCGCAACTGTACTCTTCTCGTTTCCGCGTTCGCCTCGACTCTTTGGGTGGCCAACATCTTCAAGGCCATCGCAGCGTGGAAAGGGACAACCATGACTGATGAAGAGTATTGGTTGACTCGATCAATAGTGGTCCTTTTGGCGGATAGAACGAAGAACCACAAGCTCGGACGGTTCCCGCTAACACGACGTCACTTGTGAAGCGTGTTTCACGATCTACCTCGAGACTTGTCGTACTCGACGAACTCCTCCACCTCGTTCATCCGCCAACGTCGTCTGCTTGCCCGGGTTGGAGGTACATAGTGGATGCACTTCGCTTTCTGTACATCTGTTTTCACTCGTCCTGGGTTAGCGAGGACGTAGCTCGATGGGCGGTTTCGCCTACAGCAACAACTTGAACAGTCTCACCTTCCGATTTCCGTGTCTCGTCGTTAGAGACGGCATCATCCAGTCTGGCGTTGGTCTGAGAACTTGAATTCAGTTTGGATGTCGCGAATGGCGAGGATTCTGGTGCCAGGGGGTATCGTTTGCTTGGATTGTCCATAAACACTGGGCTTCAGTTGACGATCTGGACCTCGGCACCGGGGCTATCTGGTTGACTTGTCCTGCACATCGTTGAATCCCAGTCAGGTCGGGGATTTGTAGGCGTCATTTGGAGGGAGGTGTTGGTATATTGAGTTGGGTACAAGATACCGGACCTCTTAGCCTTCGACGCCCTCAAGGGAGAGAACCGGCAGTCTACTGGCAGCTCAAACTGAAGGTATGCCATTCCTTTTGCGTAATGAGTGCAACAATCACCAATACCCTCCCTGCAGTATCATTCGTTCATCTCAGGAGTGTGTTGTATCAGCTCCGATACGTGCATCCAATCGGGACACCCGGTTGGTGCAATAAATATAATATACAAACTACGAACTACAAAGTACATCCGGTGAACCTTTTCGTACGAACCAACCTAAGTTTGTAAATAATACGAGGCACGAGCGAAGTGACAGACATAAATAGGAAGCGGGGTAGCAACAGTGAGGCCAGAAGGTAAAAAGTACATGAGGATCAAGAGAGGGCGAGAAAACACCCCTGAATCGTAGTCCATTAGTGAACAGTCGTGTGAAGCTCGGAAGTCCCCTCACAAAGGGCTTCGTTTCATCGAGCGCTTTGTTGAGGGGAATCTCCCCTTTCCACCGGGTTTGTGTCAGGCTCGAAGTCAACCCCATCGTCCAGTTGGGGTGTCTACTGGAATACTTTAGTCGATAGTAGAAGAGAAGAAAGCAGACACTCACCCCCAGAGAAGCTCTCTCTTCTCTACTGACCTCCTCGCCCTCCTATACTATCATGGCACCCTTGGCTGATCTATCACCCAACTTCCTGTCCGAATCTCCTCCGCCTGGACGTTCAGTGAACTTTACGTTGAGCCATTTGAACGAGTATCGAGCGCCCTTCTTAAGTGAGATACGCAGCTCATAACAGCCCATCTCGAGTTCATGGAAACCGTCGACGGACACGAGTTTGCTATTGATGAAGCTGCGGTCAACGACATCGAAGTGAACTGCGTGCCCATTGTTGAAAGCGCTGGCTTCCCCATTTGAGTCCGATCGCGTAAGCGTAGCAACCAGGGAGATACCGACCACTGGATCGTGCCATAGCGAAAGTTCAAGAACGATTGTGCCTGGTCGAGGGACGTATATCATGGCAAAGACATCTGCACGATTCGTTAGAAGAATGTTGTTATTGTCGTACAAGCGAGCGGCTCTGTAGTAGCCCTGGTTCACGAGATTGAGGTCGCATCCAAAGATATGTTTGAATTCGCGTCCGTTCCGTGCTTCTTCCTTCCACCTCGAACGGTTAGCAGCGATGATTTCGTTGACAGGGGTCGTGTCGACAGGGCCGTAGTTGTCGAGCAGAAGACATATGATCCTATGGTGTTGCTTCAGCATCTTCACAATGAAATCGAGAGCTTCGTCGTCTAACGTGACTTGACGAAAGAATACACTTGTGAGCGAAAGTGATGGAGGGAGGGAGTTCAAAGCATGAAGGATATCGAGTAGTGCATTGCCGCCGGCCCGGAGATCACTATCGATATCGAGCACTCTAATACAAATCGGGAGCGATGCGGACAACCCTCTTTTGGTTTCTGCTGAGGCTTGACAAATCTTTGTGTATGGCCAAGCAAATTCAGGGGATCCTGTACCATAGCCCAAGAGTGTCTATTGCATATTTTAGTCGATAGCAAAAAAGAAGAAAACGGACACTCACCGCTGCCTTGTTTGGATCTTCTTCGGCTGAACTTTGGGTGAACTTTACTTCGAGCTTCCTGAACAAGTATTGAGCGCCCTCCTCAAGTGAAATACGCAGCTCATAACAGCCCTCTCGGAGTCCAGGTAAATCTGTAACTGACACAGATTCGTACTCGGGAGAGCCGGAATTAAAGACATGGGAGCGAACTGTGTGGGTATTGTAGAAAGCGCCGGATTTCCCAATTCCAATTAAGTCCGGCCGCGTAAGTGTAGCAAGGAGGGCGATATTGTCCGTATCGAGGCGTAGCGAAAGGTTGAGAACGATTGTGCCTGATCGAGGAACGTATATCATGGCAAAGACATCTGAATGCTTCGTTAGAAGAATGTCATCCTGATGCACTCGAGGGGCTCTGTAGTCGCCGTCGCACCCGACGTCGTATGTGAATACGTCTCTGCTACGTGCCTCTTCCATCCACTTCGAACGGTTAGCAGCGATGGGATTGTCGAAATAACTCCTGACGACAGGGCCGCAGTCGCCGAGCAGAAGGCATATGATCCTACGATGTCTCTTCAGGATCTCCATGATGTGATCTTGGACACCTTTGTCGACGAACGGGACTTGACAAAGGAATACACTTGTGAGCGAAGACGATGGAGGGGAGTCGGAATGCAAAGTACGAAGGATATCGAGTGGTTTACGGCCACCGAACCAGCGATCAATATCAATATCGAGCATTCGAGTTGATCCTTTCTCGAGGTCTTGGGACATCGCTCCTAGGGTACCTTCTGAGACTTCACGAATCTTTGTGTATGGGGGATTAGAAGCAGGGGATCCTGAGCTGTAACCCAAGTAAACCTCGTCGCCCAGCCGAGTTATCTATTGGCATATTTTAGTCGATAGTAACAAAGAAGAAATCAGACACTCACATCCGGAAAAACTCCCTCTTTTCCACTGACCTCCTCGCCCTCCTGTACTATCCTCACGCCATCGGCTAATCCACTACCACTCAACTCCCTGTCCGAATCTCCTCCGGCTGAACGTTCGGTAAACTTTATCTTGAGCCCCCGGTACAGATATTGAGCACCCGTCTGAAGTGAAATACGCAGCTCATAACACCCCGCCTGGAGTTCAGGGAAATCAATTAACACAGATTTGTACCCAGGAGAACCGGATTCAACGACACTAAAGAGAACTGAATGCTCGCCGCGGAAAGCACCGGTTCCCCTATATAAGTGCTCGTCGAGGAAAGCGGGACCGGCTCCCCGATACGAGTGCCCGTGGCGGAAAGCGCTGGCTCCCTGATACGAGTCCAAGGGCCTCAGTGCAGCAACGAGGGTGATATCGTCTGTATCGAGCCGTAGCAAAAGGTTGAGAACGATTTTGCCTGGTCGGTGAACGTATATCATGGCAAAGACATCTGCACGATTCGTTAGAAGAACGTCATGCTGATACACTTGAGCAGCTCTGTAGTCGCCCCGATTCACGGGATTGTAGTCGCATCCAACGACATGTGTAAATTTGTCTCCACTCCGTGCCTCTTTCCTCCACTCCGAACGGTTAGCAGCGATGGCATCGCCGATATAACTCCTTTCAACAGGACCGTAGCCATCGAGCAGAAGGCATATGATGCTACGATGTCTCTGCAGGATCCCCACGACGTGATCTCGAAGATCTTTGTCGACGAGCGGGACTTGACGAAGGAATACACTTGTGAGCGAAGACGATGGAGGGGAGTCGGAATGCAAAGTACGAAGGATATCGAGTGGTTTACGGCCACCGAACCAGCGATCAATATCAATATCGAGCATTCGAGTTGATCCTTTCTCGAGGTCTTGGGACATCGCTCCTAGGGTCCCTTCTGAGACTTCACGAATCTTTGTGTATGGGGGATCAAAATCAGGGGATCCTGGGCCGTATGAGTCGATGCGGTCGTCCAGTGAAGAACCTCTGAAGTTACGCAAACGCAACAATGACGACCGAAGAGAGGTGATCATGTTATGATACACCGCCGTTGGGACGCCTCCCTCCGAGGTCAAGAGGGGACGGAGTGCATTCGTGATGTACTCGAGGCTTTCGAGTGGTGGGAGTTGGAATAGCTCCGAAACGGATGGTGCCGGTGATTGATCAGAGCGTTTCACGATGAGAGCAATGTTTTTTTCCCATCCTTGCAACGGGCTACTATCGGTGGGCTCGCGGCGCAGAGATCGAAGCTCTCGTGCCAACGTGTCATATGTTGCTTCGAGACTGGAGAGGAAACGAGCCTGTGTTGGATCTCCCCATCTCTTGCGACACGCCTCTTTCTCTATCGAGATTCGGTCCTCCATAACCAGGATCCACTCCAATGAAAGACGGTGTGAATAAGTAGTCGGGGAGGACGAAATATGACGAGCGAAACGATGATCGAGAAGGCAAAGGGCGACCTCCATAAAAGACGGTGTGAATAAGTAGTCGGGGAGGACGAAATATGACGAGCGAAACGATGATCGAGAAGGCAAAGGGCGACCTCCATAACAGCACTCTCCAGAATGAGTCCCCATTCAACCTCCTCGCTCGAGCGAAAGACTCCCGGAAGTGAACTTCCTCTCCGTAGGCAATAATCGCTTTTTAGGTCGTGCATTTGGCGCATTTGGATATAGTCCTTGTCGGTTTTTGTCAAAGGGATCGATATCTCGATTTTTGATTGGTCACGGAAAGAGGACGGAAGGGTGGCGATCCATGACAGAGGTAACTGATCGCCCGATTTTTCTACTGTGCACAGCCGGCTGAACAGCTGGGAGGAATATTCGATGAGAAGATCGAGTGTTTGGCGGTCAATGGTTTCAACCGAATCCAGTTGTACCTTATCTTCTAGAGCGACTGTCAGTGCGCGGGTGCCAGGAAACTCCTGAGAACGCGAGGTGAAAACAGTATGCGGCATGCCTCTATCAATGAAGACAGAAACTGAGGCCCACTGTAAGTCCACGCGGCGAGCGGTCATGCAAAGAAGCTTCTTTTCGGATGTGCCCTCAACCTCCGGTACGATAGCATAATACAACAGGATATCCTTGCGCTCCTCTTGAAGCCAAGGCAGTGGCCCTACAAATGGGGTGGCAGCGGCAAGGAAATCATCGGCGTTCCAGACGATGAAGGATTTCTTGTGTTCCTTCAGCCGATAATTCCCATGCCGGATATGCGAAGTGAGCCTTGTGAGGGTCTGGGAGGTGGTGATAAGCGGGAAGTGAGATATGGCGGAAGTGATAAGCGGGGAGTGAGAGATGGCGGAAGCAATGATAAGCGGGAAGTGAGTGATGGCGGAAGTGAAAGCGAACTGGAGGAGGTCGCCTTTGTCCGAGGTGGCGGGCTCGGAGTTCGATGAACCGGGGGGAGTCTGCGATAGGAGATCCCTACTACGCAATCCCAAGTGCATTGTCATGCCCGTACCACCCTCATCCCAAGAGGGATTCCAACCCCACAACGCGATCCGGAGAACTGCAAGACCAGTTTCCATCCCGAACCACACGTAGGGGCCATTTGGCACCTCCGTACGGCTGACCATGTTGAAGCAGCCAACGTAGCCCGCGACGATCATAGCCATCCCAGCGACGAGGAGGGCCTGAAGGAAGAACATGAGTGCGTCTTCTGATAAGCTGTGAGCTTCAAGCATGAGTTGTAGCTCTTCCATGCGTTTCCTGTCCAAATCCTTCTCTGGATCAGCACCAGGACGTAGTTTGTCCCGGAGTTTGTCTCGGAGATTGCGCAACAGCGACTCCTGAAGAGCATCACCGTCTTTATTGGCCAGTGCGTCGAACTCGAGATGATACCCCTTGCGCGCCTTCATGATGAGCAAACTCGTCATGGTGATACGGTGTATCCTGTTCTGGAGGGCGAGCTGCACCGAAACTACGCACAACAGGGACCCAAAAGAGCGAAGAATGGGGAATAACCATAACGTCGCACTCCCCCAGTCGTTGTGGATGAGGAAAAGATAGGGTGTGATGGCAACAAGTGATAATACCATCGAGCTGAGGATGAGGGAGACATTCCACGAAAGTTTTAGAGAGGGCTGGAAGGAGGTTCTTATCAGCGTCGAGAATGTACTGGAAAGCGTAATGAGTACTCACGAGCTTCACTGGACCTGTACCGCCTGCGGTGCTGTTTGTTGAACCATCTGCCGTGTACTTGCTCCGCCAATGCCAACCGAACCATTCAATGTCCTTCACCAGCTCAGGATCATCGATATGCTGCTCTTTCAACAGTTGCTGCAGCCGAACTTCCGCTCCATATTGCTTTGTGTCCTTCACAAGGGTGACCATGGACGAGACGGAACCCTTGGTGTCAAAACCGACGTCGCTCAACCACCTTCCGCCGTAGAAAGGTCCCGTCGTGGTGGCCAAGAGCGTTGCAAAGGCCGTCTTCACTACGCCGAGGCTGCCAAAGATTGAGAGAGGTGCAGCAGCTGCGAACAGCCAGCCCTTGTCCAGAGCGGTGCCTACGTTTCGTTCGCATTGCTCTGTGCCGAGCAAAGGGAGTAAGGCAGAGACGTCCTGGATTCCGCCTGAGAGGGTATCGCCGAGGTTCGGCAGTTCAGACATTTTCTAAACGCACTTTAGCGTCCCGTAATGACAGAGCAAGATGGAAACCTCATACCTTTTAGTCTGAGGGTTTGATGGGCGTCGAATGGCAAGATACCAATCCATGCTTGGATCATATTCACCAGATGGGCGCCAAAGTGGTAGTGAGAGATGCACTACCACGATGCTCCCGTGCAGCCTCTGGGTGGTTCGTACGTTGACAGAAACAAAAATAAACTTTCGATTCTCCCTGCCAATGCTGTCAATACATTCGCGGGGCTTTGAGTGAACCCGCGGGAATGGTGTTTTCAAACTTTACTTCCTTTCCATACGAGTCCTCCACTGAATTAGGCATCCTTGTTTCTGGTATGACCAAGGTTTGATGCAGAAGAACGCTGCTTTCCCGTCAGCTCCAATGCTGGGTGGGATGAGATGATCAGGCACGGGCAGGCATCGTTTCCTGTCCTTTCGTGGCTCTAGGGAACGTATCCGTTGCGCGAACATTACTTTAGTCTGCTTCAGTCGTCAGCAAACCTCGACACACCCGTACGACGACACATCGATGGGAAACTTCATACCTTTTAGCCCGAGTGTTCTGTGGGTTTCTGAGTGTTGGGTGGCAAATAGTGTCAAAGAGTGTGGGTCCAGGAGCAATCCATGTGCTCATTTCATTTCGTATCATGAGATGGGAAGGACAGCGGGCTGGATACGGAGATACTTGTGTAAACGCCGTCTCGAGGCCGTCTTGCGTTCACAGACTTCCCTACGCGGTGATGAGAAAGAAAGTCCAATACGGTGTGGTCGAAAGACCCTCACGTACCTTCAATCAGAGCCAAGGTTTCGGAATAGGGGACAGGCGGA
>JANHQD010000914.1:0-22257 GCA_024721195.1 Marasmius sp. AFHP31
ATTATCAATTATCTAGAGAAAGTGGTAGGGTCAGACGGTCGACAGCAGGCGAAGGCTTGGCGGCGTAGGTAACTCACAATCACGCCACCGGACCTAAGAAGCCTCTTCGCCTCGGTGTAGTAAGTCGTGAAATGACTCTTGTCGGCGTCGATGAAGGCGAGGTCGAAGGGCTGAGGCTCCGGCTTTAGCTTGGCGAGGGACTCATGCGCAGGACCGACGATGATCTTGACGCGAGCTGATACATCTGCACCAGCTTTTTCGAGATTTTCTCGAGCAACCTGCAAGTGGGACGCAAAGAAGAAACAGATGAGCCTCCTCGACTTCGATGAAATTCAAGGCCGGGGTTACCTTTGCGTGCTCTTCCTTCAGCTCGAGTGTAACGAGCTCACCCTTCGCGGGGAGAGAACGAGATAACCAAATTGCCGAATAACTGTGAAAGTCGTATTACTGGTGAGATCAATGTGGATGTTGTGATCGGACGTGGATACGCACCCTCCAAGTGTCCCTACTTCTAAGATCCTCGTCGCCTGGATCGACTTGGAGATTAGGTACAGAAACTTGCCCTGGAGCGGGCTAACCGCAATGTCGGGCAGTCCTTTCTGTGAGCTGTTCTGTACGGCAAAGTCAAGGGCATCGTCCTGTGCGACGAGGAACGAGCTCTGATACTTGTCCTCTCGGGTCCAGATTTCTTGGTCGCTCATTGTGTACTGAAGAGAATGTGTGAAGAGAATGTGTGATGGACAATACCAGTTGAATAGATGGCCTTTTATACCATTTCTTGGGTCTATATTCCTCGTCAGATTGAAGACCAAGGTTGACCGCAGCAACAGAGGGGACAGAAATAGTTATCTGATAAGATGCGATGTATTGAATCTATCACGGTTACATCCGTTATATTGAGTCCATCTTCGCCTTATCTGATAAGATGACTCACGACTAAATTGAGTCCCCAGAGCAGGTGGGCTCATACCAGCGACCTCTTAGTGAGCAATGACTGTTTCTTGACAGCATCCCGTACTCATCGTTCTGCAACCCTACAAGTAAATGATTAGGTTTCGAGTCAGAAGTAAATTCGCGACCCACCTCACCACGGTTGCTGCGGAGTCCGTTTATCCGCCATTGCATGGTTCAATGAGTTGTGATGAAATCTAGTGAGGATCAAGCACCTGACGATGTTGCCGCTAAGATAGGATGGTTGTACTAAGTAAGAGCCCTGAACAAATGATTCGATAATGAGCCGCGACCCACCGTTGAAAGGGGGGACCGGCTTACGACTGCACATGCCGTCGATGCTTTTGGTTTGTATCGATATTCGCGATCACATGCAGCTTGTTCGCGCCGTTAAATGCCAGGTCAAGACGAGAGGGGTCCTGGAAATGCGGGCTCAACCCAAGCGCGATTCTAGCCACCATGAGGCTCTTAAAGACGCGTGTACGATAGTCGATACGCGTTTTCGTTGTTGTTGGGAAGGGTTCATGTCGACGTCGTCCTACAGATATCAATATGCGTTGTACACCTCCTTGGGGGTACCGTGGATTGTCCGAAGATGGTCCGAACCAGCGAATTGGCCTGAGTGATTGATCAGCTTGTCGATCTTGCAGAGACAATCCTACGAAGAACTGTCTAGGTATCGGTCTGATGATCCCAATTTCGTGCGAGCCTCAGCAGATTTACGCTAGGGTCAAATGAGTGCAATCTGAGGTACGTGACTGACGACTGTGAACTACCCCGAGAGCAAACCGCCTGGCTCTGGTCATGTTCGACTGAAGTTCAGTAGAGCCTCTCTAGATAGCTACCTGTCCGCATTCTGGATATTCTGTCAGCGAGAATCAGAAACGAAAATTGTCTGGCACGCACGAAAGCAATGAATGCGTGATACGGGAATTCGAGCTTGAGAGGGCCCGTAAGAACGTCGTGTACGCGGCTGTACTTGGCACGTTTCGTATCCAAGCCTGCTACAAATCGAAGATTTCGAGCGGAGATGTTGACCAAATATCGAGGTGATAAATTCTGGAAACATGTTCAATGGACTCTAGTCTCGCAAAGCCAGACTACAGAACAGCGAGTTCCTTAGTTGAATCTGAGTGTCGCTGTGCCGACGAGCTGCATAGCACGGACAGCATGCAACCCCCACAATCTCTCGAAATACCATCACGTCGAAGGATCATTTGCAAGGATAGAAAAAAGAACGTTTGATGTATTCGGTGGCAGGCATGCGGGGATGGGAGCACTGAAAGTCTGAAATCTGCCCCCTTTTTCTATCGATGAGGTGTTGGCAATGATTAGAGTCAAGAAGGGGGAGTGAGCGCAGCCACGTACCGTTTTGTATTTACACGTCTTGGTCTCCGCCACCCATACGCTCTCCCACCTATAGCCCGTCGTGCGATGCCCATCAAAATTAACCTCCGACCTTCATGTTTCACCAACGAGACTTGCGAAGAAGCCCGAAGATGACTGCACGTCCTAGGCGGTATAGTAAGCACGCGATTCTTCAAGTCTAAGGTATTGAATTTCGGGAGTGAAGCTTGAACGTCGATTGATTGAAAACACGGAACGATTTATCTAGCAACTTGACGTATGAACTGAAAAGGGGCAATTTCTAGGCAAACATGTGTGCAGCCTGGTGTCGGGCGTGACGATCAACGAGGAATACAAATCGTGATAATTGTAGACATACAAAGGGTGGTTGAGCTGAAGTGTATCTTGACAGCTTTGGATTTCAGTTATAGGCACAGCAGCAGTGACCCATAAATGGTTTGTCCGGTGTCAGCAGCCACCGCGAGTAACGTCCCAAGTATGTTATAACACAGATAAAGAAAAAGACTGAGAGCAAGCAGAGCAGTTGGTGACAGGATACCGGAGACGATGTTGGAAGTAAGCCTCAAGCCTTAAGTTCACTTCAAGGGAAAAGGATAAGTAAGCGCAGCGCGGACCGTGTCGACCACTTATGAGGTCATGTGGCCGACTACTGTTTTGATCAAGTTTTGATTCGTGGGCGCATGTATAAAAGAAGGGCTTGTCATCCCATCAATTACACCTTTCGCTCCTGTTACAGAAGCAAGCAATCTCAATCTAGGCTCCCCCCTTCAGACGAGAAAACATCAGTTTCAAGGGAAGACATATATAGAGAACAACAGGTTCCGAGTCAAAGTACCGATGGACGCACGCTCCGCCCTTATATACGTCTCGATGGGGGCTATTCCTCCCCTGTTGCGTAAATTGTGTCCTTGATACGCATGGGATGTTTACGGTTGTTGACAGTGGCAGTCGGTGAAAGGTGAGAGGCGAGTGCACCCTGATACGTACGGGACGTTTACGGTTGTTGACAATCTCGTGGCAGTCGGTGAAAGATAAAATCGATCAACTCTTGTGAGTCGTGGGACACTGTCCCTCGTCGATTTCGTTGCTCGCGGAGAGTTTACGGAAATGAGATTTGGGAGCCCTCCCTGATATATCAAGAAAGGCAAACCGAAATAGCCCTTTCGCAAGCGTGGACGGTTTCCGCGTGCTTCCCGCATTTAATATATAGTAGGTGAGCGGCCCCTGGTATCTGGCCAAACCCAGCCATCCTCACAGGTTCAATCGAGCGCATATCGAGCAAGCATCGAAACATCACTATCCATACAAGAAACATTCGTCGGTGCACTATCTGCGCTTCGCGCGTGCTCTAGCAAGAACCTGATGAAACCAATAGGACTCCCCCCCCCAAGGGCAACGTACACGAAGCAAGAATGGCAATCTTAACTCCCGAAGCCTCCATGTCTATGGTAGCGGAAGGCATTCAGGATAACACGAACGATGGCGGGAACGTCACCCTGAAGATCGTCTTGTTGGTTACGGTCTTCCTTGCGATATGCACAGGGGCCAAACGGTGGTTCTATCCCTTCTCAATAAACGACTTGGAGCGCGAAATCGGGTTGGTATGGAAAGATATCGGGGATAATGCGACTTTGGAACTGGATCTATTGGGACGTTCAGGGTGGGAGTTCAAACAGCGGCTATACCAGTGCGTATCGTATCTTCCCTAGAAAGAGAGAGAGAGAGCCAACGGGAACTCCACGTTGCAGAGAATACGACAAAGTGCGTGATATCAAAACCAGGTCGTTTGTAGAGCCGAAAAGATGGGATCTTCAAGCTTGGTTCGTCTTTCACTGGCGGGAGATGAGAGACGTCAAGAGCTGCCATCTGTCGCTAATGACTTTGAAGAAGGAGATCGCGGTAGTGAGTCCTCTGAGCCTTGAATACAGCATCAAACTGACGTATGAGGTTTAAGATGGTGATAGAAAATCAGAGACGGCACCTGTTCACCCCGGCCAACCGTTCCGACAGCGACACTGCGACCGCAGCGGTGGTTGCCTGACACTTCGCCAGGAAATGTAGCACCCTACCTCCTCCCCCACCCAAGCCCAAGTCATCGTGCTGTCGTCTTTCCGTCTCGTTCACCTTGCTGTCTCCATGGAATTCTACGCACATCGTCGACTCGTATTTAACCCCGCCCAAAGTCCTTGCTTGCATCCAGCCGGGTAAGGCTGTCATGGTGCGTTGGCTCATCTTGACGAGCGATAAGGACACTGATGGTCAGGAATGGTAGCAGATCAGGATTGGGAAGGAACCTCACCACCAATCCCCCTTTTGTTGAAACCAGCGGCCTCTCGAGCCGCGACTCTCCATCTTCGAGCAACCCAGTATCAGATTTCCCCCATTCAGAGAGTTAGTTACTGTCTGCTTCCTTGCTATCTTGCTTTCTCGCTTTCGTCGAACTGTCTTTTATTTGCTGTCCCTGTTGACTACAAAAAGCCTCAAAGTTTCCGCATCTGTTGACTGAACCGACTTCAGAGTTTTGAAATGCCGATCTCAGAGTGCAGCGGCCAGGGGAGGCAGGTCTGGAGGACTGAAAGAAGTCGAGTGAATCGTCGCACAAATATCGTGCAAGGAGCTCGTTGATGATCAAAATGTCAACGTTCAACGTTGAGGATGTCACAAAGTCAGCGAATCTGGGATGCTACGGCGTCCTTCGCGAGTGATCTAGACTCGAACCCAGCGGCTTCGCCGGTAGGCGAAGCCGATAGCGCAGCCGGGGTAGCTACTAGTTTAGAGTCTACGAGTGATCGTCGTGAACAACAGCTCCAACTTCGGTCGACGTGGGCGGTCGAGTCCAAGAGAGTTCCTCCCTGTCCTGTGATACTCATTGGATGCTCGATAACGCACTAGTACCCACACCCTGCAGCAGATGAACGGTGTCAGCCGCGCGAGAATAAGAGATAGCAAACTTGTTTCCGGCAGACGCGCAATATAGAAACTCCCGTTACAACCCCGCATCCGACCGCAATGAAAAGTGCCGATTACTGACAAGGCATCGGTCCCTTGAGCAATGATTGCTTTGTCTCTTCCTCGTCGGCCTTCGACCCCCCAACGAGAAGAGGGTTTTCGATATGGACGTTGGGCGGAAGGTAACCGGAATCAAGTTGCTAACATCTGTCGAGCAGCTGTGAGTGACCCGCTGGGAGTTCAACGGAGACCTGCTCACACGCTGGAAAAAGCCGTGTTTTCAGCTAGAAATTCTATTAGCTCAACAGCAACTTGGAGAAATGTAAGCTTCGGATCCAGGACGCACAACAAGCAACGCGTCGTGTGGACCAGATAGCCCTTACTCACATTAGTCTGACTTCCAAGTTCCAACTACATAGGAGGAATAGATCGTCTTGCGGTATCGTTGAGAGCTTGAGCAAGACTGAATTCCCATCAAGAAGTTGAGACTATACAGTCACGTGATGAGGCAAACGGCAGCCTGTTCCCATGCTGTGCTTGGTGTGTACCCACCATCATCACCATCCCCCGACGTTCACAGCGACAACTTTCGCCTCTCTCTCCTCCACGAGGTCGACTCTTTGCATGATGCCTTGCGTAGCAGAAACCAGGACTTGTCTGGTAGATGGATGCAGGATTAGTGCTCCACGTTCCGTTTCTGCGCCTCAGCATCTCAATTGTCTCCCTCGTATGGCGGACTCCCTCTGAGTCCTCCAGACCTACGTCCGCTGGGTTGCTGCACTCCGACACTGATACCTCAAAACCCCGCGATCGGCTCGGTCAACGAATGTGGAAAACTCCAGGTAATCTATAGTCCTTGGTCGTACAACAAAGCAATTCGACGAAAGCAGGAAAGCAAGGAAAGCAGGAAAAGCATATAGTAAAAGTCTACGGATGGGGAGAAATGTAACTACACTGGGAGGGGAAGCCATAGTAAGGCTTTAATACAATGCTCATCTGGGACCATTTCTGACCATCAGCGGTTTTTTCCCCCTCGTTCAGATAGACCCAACGCACCATGATAACCTTTGCCCCTCCAGCCCAGACGGAGAAATCGGGAGAGTACGAGTCGACGAGTTGCGTAAGAAAAGTCCACGAGACAACAGGGTCGAAGGAAAGATGATAGCGATAGCGATAGCATGATGACTTTGGGTAGGGTGGGGAGGGTATTGGGGGCGAGTGTGGGTACTATGCCCTCACGAGTTGTCAGGTGTCACCGTTGCGGTCGCATTGTCGATGTTGGATTGGTCGGATTGGTTAGCTTGCCGTTTTCGAATCTCTATCACGGTCTTCAATCTCACGAATCAGCTTCATGTTGTCCACACGGCTCAGCAGACATACCATGACATCCTTCTTCAGGGTCATCAACGACAAATAACAGCTCTTGACGTCCTTCATCTCTCGCCATTGCAAAACAAACCAAGCTCGAAGATGCCATCTATCCGGCTCTACGATCGACCTATTCTTGATCTCCTCCTTTGTGTCCGTTATCCTGCATCACGGAATCGTCCATCAGCTGCCCATGAAATTGCCTACCAGTCGAGAGAGGGTACAACACGCACTGGCGTAGTCGCTGTCTGAATACCCAACCCAAAGATTCCAATGGATCCCAGTCACGCGTCGAATTCTCTTCGATGAGCCTCCAGACCAGCTCAATTTCGCGCGCCAAGTCGTCCATAGTGAAGGGATAGAACCACCGTTTGGCGCCCGCCCCCATTCCGACGAGCAACACGACAATCAGCATGAAGATCGTCACGGTAGCACTCCCACTATCGCTAGGTATAGCCGATATCCCTTCCTCTATTATCCCAACCGAGTTCCCTAACACTGCCATTCTAGTCCTGGGTAGATCTGTACGGTCACGGTTTCAGTTTCATTGTCAACATCGCAATGCGTCGAGTAACTTACTGTGTAAAATCCTAATCCTTAATTATATCAGGTTTTTCACAGTTCAAGGAGGGCCTTCGCGAGTTCAATAGAGAGTGAGCTTGAACGTTGAAAGTACACAGCGGATGCAAGAGTAGTTGATAGTGGGCCGGGCCCGGACAAGACAGGTATGAGAAAAATACAAAAGGATGTACTACCTTGGACTCACCTGGGTACAAAATAACGAGGAGATGTAGGAGGAGCGGCAGGAGACACGAGGAGAGGGTTGTATGTTCACTGTACAGAACCGACGAGGGGTGTTGTTATATATACTGACTGACGAATCATTACTTCGCAGCGACGTTTTCGTCGAACAATTTGCTTGGCAGTCGAACAATTTGCTTGGCAGTCGAACCAATTTACTTGGCAGTGAAGCATTTACTTGGCATTCATGGTAAGGATTCAGCGCGTTGCGTTAACAGCTTCCATACCAATATTAGGGAGCAGGCAGACCAGGTTCAGCCAGGTGGGGTAGACCTGTGACATGCCCGTCAATGAGCAAGCGTCGGTTGACGGACCTGGAGATTTGAGTTTCAATTGGCAGAGGGGTTTAGAAAAGTGATCAAGCTATGTTATGATTTTTCTACCCAAGCGAGTCTTGAGCCAGCTAATCCGCGCAAAGAACTTCAAGAAAACATTTTAAGAGCCCCTCAGTGAGCACCATACAAAGGCTGTGGGCTTTTACTCTGAAGCAAAAGTAGAAATCCCGCGATTCTTGTTGGTACTGAAGCCGGTAAAACTGTCGCGCTTCTCATGCGGTAGCCGAAAATCTGTTCCTCTCATCTTTGCAGCTCATGCCCCCCCAACCATGGGCCCGGCCCACTATCAACCACTCTTGCATCCGCTGTGTGCTTTCAACGTTCAAGCTCACTCTCTGTTGAACTCGCAAAGGCCCACCTTGAATTGCGAAGGAGCAACCTGATATTTCTGAGGATAAGGGTTTTACACGGTAAGTTAGATGCGTGTATGCCCAACCACCTGAACCTCCTCTATCTAAATGTCTCCTTCCTAATCGAAGTCATCGACAATTCTGGGTGCCTCCGAAGTATCCGTCTCGTCTATCGACTCCCCGCCGAACTCGCAGTGTGGCTATGATGTTAGATGGCAGAACGCGGTATGTCACGCAGGTGTAACGCGATAGTGACGTGCCTGACTGGAAGACCTGCCGACGGTTTGACCGGTCAACTGGTTGTGGCTGTGTCCGGACCTACTCCCTAATTTGGTATGAAGGAGTATGGAAGCCAGGTGTAACGCAACGCGCGCTTGTTAATACACCACGGCCAAGTAACGTTTCGTCAGAATATATCAAACACCCTCGTCGGTTCTGTACAGTGAACATACAACCCTCTCCTCTCGTGTCTCCTGCCGCTCCTCCTACATCTCCTCGTTATTCTGCGACAAGTAGACCGAGATTGAGAATAGGTCGACCGTAGAACCACATGGATGGAACCTTCCAGTTTGGTTGGACTTGCAATGGCGAGAGATGAGGGACGTCAAGAGGTGTTAATTATCATTGATGTCCCTAAAGAAGGATATCACGGTATGTCTGCTGAGCCCTGTGGACGACGTGAAGCTGATTCGTGAAATTGAAGACGGTGGTAGAGAGTCAGAAACGGCACCTGTAACCTGTACGCCCCGGCTAACCAATCCAACCCATCCAACCTCGACAACGCGACTGCAGCGGTCGCGGTCGCCTGACAACTCGTGGGAATGTAGTTCTAGCATTCGCCCCCAATGCCCTCCCCCACCCCACCCAAAGTCATCATGCTATCGCTATCGCTATCACCTTTCCTTGAACTCTGCTGTCCTCGTCAACTTCGTTCACACATCCCGTACTCCTCTGGAATTTTCGTTCATTGATTCAGATTGGGGCGGTCGAAGTTGTCATGGTGCGTTGGGTTTATCTGAACGAAAAAAGACACTGATGGTCAGAAATGATCCCAGATGAGCATTGGGATAACGCCTTACTATGACTTATTATCCCAGTTGTCCAAGTGAGCACCTTAGACGGCAAGGCTCTCCACCTTCAACCCCTCCCATTGCAGTCAGATTTCCCCCCCCCCCCATCCATGAACTTGTTGAATGTATGCTTTCTTGCTTTTCCTGCTTTCGTCGAACTGTCCTTTGCTTATCCACCATTATTAAATATGCATCGCCTGGAGGTTTCCACATTTGTTGACCGAGCCGGTTACGGAGTTTTGAGGTATCAATGTCGGAGTGCAACGACCCAGAGGACTGAAAGGAAGTCGACCATATGTGGAAGACGATTGGAACATTAATGTGCAGAAACGGAACTCCACGTCCGG
Source organism: Marasmius sp. AFHP31 (assembly GCA_024721195.1). Taxonomy (NCBI): domain Eukaryota; kingdom Fungi; phylum Basidiomycota; class Agaricomycetes; order Agaricales; family Marasmiaceae; genus Marasmius; species Marasmius sp. AFHP31. Next base: position 9,540 of record JANHQD010000914.1, read on the forward strand.
CTACCAGATGCCCCTAAGTACTGGATCATCCACCTCGCTGCGACGAAGGTATTTGAACGGAAGAGCGAACCATGATAGTAGAAGGTCGAGCCGGTATTCGAGTCGGGGTGGGCGGACAGAGACAATCAGTCACAGCCTCAGTGACAGGACTCAGAGTCACGTAAATTATAATCGGAAGGTCACGTGCTCGTCAAACTGGATGAACGTCGATCGAACGAAGAGTGCACTGAGCCTCACTGGCAACTCGCCCCTTTGGCTCGAATGATGAATTTCGGCTCGCTCATCCTCCACATTCCTCAAATATGGAAGATACTCCTCCTCATTCTGTAACTCGAATTCAGGATCGGTGTTAAAGCTGGCTCTCGTCAATACTAGGCATTAGTTTTTGTGCGTTCAACCAGCTCCTTCTCACTCCCGAATCGCGGTCAGAGTCCTCGCCAGGACAGAATATTAGAATACGCGACTGTCTGGGGAGATCACTCGAGTCTGAGCGCTAGCACTGGAGACCCACCGGGTCGCTCACAATCCGAGCTCGACGTGAGCTACTGGCAACATCTACTAATATTTACATTACTTTCCACCCAATTTCCCAGTTTCACAGTACGTGATGAGACTAGACCTCGTCTCTCTCGATTTACAGGCAAATATTGCCAGGTCGCCGGCTCGCCGTTGGTTGAAGTCGTGGCTCTCTGGAGTTACATCGGATATGATCGAAAGGCCAGGGAGTAACCCAGCACGCGGTCTCGTCAAAAGCTTCTTTTTTGACACTTCGAGCTCCTTTCCAGGAACAGGGCAGCCGTTCGACTCGAAGATCCCTGGATCCCTGGTACTCGAGCGGTATGACTCAGGCGAGGTAGAGTGAAAGGCTTCGTCCATGGAATGAATGAAAAAGTCCTTTTAGATCGTCTACCAGGTACCTAACAAATTGTAGGGACGTTCGAACGCGTCACTTCCCGTGATTGGTTGTGAGCTCACCTTCATATGGCACAGGCGTCACCCGCTAGAAACTATGAAATTTCTACGCGAATGGGTGAGCTTGTCATCAAATCACGGCTGTTCAAGTCAAAGTGGGCTAAGGTAGCCTATTGTGGCTAGTAGAATGTTCTCTGGAACCTATCACCTCCACTAGATCGCGTACCTCAGCACAGCAAGAAGACACCCACATCACCTGTGACTGGTCATCTGCCCTACGTTTCGCACATACAATGCATCAAGAAGAAACAGCATGCTGAAAGAGGTTAAAGGGCATACATATAAAACGGCGGAAAACCAGTCGAGTTCCTCGGATCCCATGTTGCATGCAATTCTCCTCATCTCGCACACCACAGCTACTCTGTCTCAATCAGAGTCCCTAACCCTCGTCGAAAAGAGGTCTGAACCATCACCAAGGACAGTCTACGGGATTATCTGGGGATGCATGGCGACTATCTTCGCGTGTACGTGGCTCGCGATTCACCCCAACGTTCCCAGTCCCAACGACTCTCGACTGAGAATTTTGTCGCGTAGAGCGCTGATCATGGGCCTTGCGATACTGGTTCCGGAGTATACGACTGTATGGGCGTACAGGCAATGGAGCACTGCGAGGCGCATCTCAAAGAGAATGTCTTATCGTCCTGGTGCGTAATACTGCTGATACCAATAACCGCTGTCATATTGAGTTTTATACAATTGCAGAATGGACGGTTACTCACAGCTTCTTTCTTGTCATGGGAGGTTTCATGCTTGTTGACAAAACAGGACCTGTTCGACCCCTTCTCGTTGAGGATGTCACAAAGTCAGCGAATCTGGGAGCGATATTGCTTCCTGTCCTCTCCGAGAGAGAGATCCAAGACCGCAGTAAAGGCGACGGTCTTTCAAAAACCCTCATCCTTTTGCAAACAACATGGTTCCTACTTCAGGTTCTAAGCCGTGTGGTAGTGGCTCTGCCTGTGACGGAACTCGAACTGGTCACCGTCCATCTTGGGGTCAACCAGAGTTTTATATTCAATCACGGGGTTTATATTGTGTTTATATTCCCTTGTGAACCTCACAACGACAATATAAGCACAATATAATCCCTGTGAGAGAATATGAACCTCTGGCTTGCCCCGAGATGTCGCATTTGCCACCCTCAACATTCTTGCATACATATTTTGGTTCAACAAACCATTGAATGTCGACTGCCCCATACCAACACCGATCGTAGGTCGGCTTGCGCGAGAAGATCCCAGTCGCAGTAGCACCCAACTTCCAGACCAGGCTTTGGGTACTATCCAATTCAGTACATTTGATAGTACACTGGACGTACACACGCCAAACGATGACAGTCCACCACGACGCGATCATCCAGGCTCTTGTGATGGCGATAAAGGAGAATCCAGACTGAGTGCTGCCCAATGCAGTCCAATGGACACTACACAGAACATACGCACGTACAATGACATCCCATTGCGCTATGCCCCCCCGGGCGCGCTGGATGGCGATATGCCTGCATTGAGCTTCCCGCCACCCGTGTATAACCCAGCTTCAAATCGACCATCCCCAGCCCCATCTCTTAGAAGAACACGGACAATCGACGACGACGGTAAGATGCTTCAACATGATCTCTATTCCCGAGCAGCTCTTAAGATATCCTAACAGGTCACTTCGCGGACAAAGAAGCGAATCAGATGGCACCAACTTCCCCAGATACCAAAGTCCTCGACTCACGGGTAAATCACATGTCAAAAGAATCATCGATGTGTTTATCGCGGGAGTTTTGTCAGAGGTATTACGCCCCGGCGTTCCGAGTCGTGCATCCCAACTTGTCGAGGATCGCTCATGCGAACACCTTCGAGTCCCCACGTTCTACTGTGGCTCTCCCTCCGCTTTCCTGTCCTCGCAATCCGGAAACTTCCAGATGTTTCTAGGTATCTATCTCGGGGCGATGCACTGCTTGGCATGGAACTTTCGCTTTCCCGATGGGATATCACTTTGGCTTTGGAGAGTTTCGGCCGTTGTGTTGGTCGCTGTTCCAGTGTACATATTACTGTTAGCCGCGAGCGTGCACGACCTTGTCGCTAATTTCGACCCGGAGAACCGCAACCCAGACATCGACTACATCACCAGAATGCTAAGGTTTGTGTGTCACTACTCTGGAATATCGTTGGTGATGAAGGTTTTGGTTCGCCACTACCGTATATATTCCCTCCTCTTCAACCTTTACTTCATGGCTCGGACCATCCTCATTGTTCTTCCCTTCGTACTCTTACGCGATCCTTCCCCTAGTACGCTCACAGAGGTTGATTGGGCGAAGTATCTCCCTCACGTTAAACCGTTCGTCTTCCTCGAGTAGGATACACCGAAGGACCGTTGTTATTTTGATTTGGGACTTCATTTGGACCTCTTTTTCCGGCGTATTTAAACATTATAGCTCTTTTTGGACATGTTTATAGATATATAAGCCGCCGTGAGGTGGTCTCATACGGGAATTCGAGGTATAGAATGCCCAAAACGCCGTGGAAAGTATCCAAGCCAGACCATACCATTTGATGACACAGAGACACAGAGACATAGATTAACGAAGGACATGGGAAGGGCGGATGGTACCAATTCAGAGAGGTCGCTGGTCAGCGAGCGAAAAGGATGTCGTCTACGGAGTGACCCATTTTATTTGGGAACATTGTCTGGATTACAGAGTTATGCCAATATACACGCACTGGCCAATTGATAGTCGTCGAATTGCCTGAACTCACGTCGGACTAGAAGGCGATTAGATGACGATAATAGTTCTATGTGTATGTCCGCAAATAATGAATCCTTCATCTCCGTTGGCAACATGGGAATGATGCAGCAACGATGAGTTGATTCTGGGCAAGGAGATTAATTGGTGATGGCGAGTGGAAGAAGTTGTGGGTGCGTATGTAAGCAAAACTTCCGACTTCGTTGAATGACACCATCATCGCTATCTCCCACAGCCTCAGATTCAATCTCGTTCTCTTCCAAATTGGTTCTCTTTCTTCGCATCCTAAACATCACCGTGATTCCTTCCGCAGACATCACAATGCCCATGATACAACAGACATCGTAGAAGAGACAAAGCGAAGCGTCGCCCCATGCTCAAGAAAATCAGTCGACTGCGGGCTGATATCGAACGCATCAAAATGACCCTCGCCTGACTGCATCCAGTTGCGAACGGGCCCAGACACGACAAGAACCTTCTTCTATTCTCAATATGGCAAACGACATCCGACTCAATCACACTAAAGCTAGCAAGATGACCGCAGCTAGCCTTTATTGAACCCGCGCGGAAATACCTGTTCATTCAAATCTACAGTGGAAGAAGGTCAAAACAATGTAGAGATCGAGGGGTTGATACAAGACTTGTGTCGTCTGGTTCTGGTAAGTGTGACGTTTTCTACTTGGAGTTTGCATATACTGATGATGAGCTACAGTTTTTATACTCACAACCGTCGACACGGTCCAAGAAGCTATCGACGCAGCGAACGATTCTGATCACAGCTTGATGGGCTCGGTTTGGACGAGGTATCTGTACCTGGCGAGGAAGGTCGCTAAGGCGGTTAGAGCTGGGTATACGAACGTTGACGCGAGCAAGATACATTCTGAACCGGCGTTGGGACTGGCTGGGCTGGGCTGCGTACCTTTCACGATCTATCACGTCGATCTCCCTCTCTCTTACACCCACCCACTCAGCGGCTCATCCGGCTACGGCCGCTTCGGTGTAGACAATTTCACCTACGAAAAGAGTGCCGTCGTACATCCTGACCCAGACCCTGCAGCTTGTGGCGGCTGCTTTTGCTTGTCATAGTCAGATCGAGCGTATATGGTGAAAAATGAACTGTAATATATCAATATCCGTATTAGCAGGCTTTGCGATTCGGTATCGGGTGTTCACCCGAGACGACGGCTCAAGACGTGGAGATGGAGTTAAACTAGGAAAGCGAAGGCGACTAGCTCGCTTTCCTCAACTGGTACTGAGTCGTGAACGGATTACTTGGTGAGCGTTCGATAGGTACCACTCGATCCGTATCGGGATGTGCCACTGACAATCGTCTGTCGATCGAGAATTTAAAGGGTCAGCAGGAATGTGTGTCAGCACTTCGGATTGGATCGTAATGTGGATTCTCATTCTCTATCCATCACTTCACTGCGAGTGCATCGGCTCGGAGCCTCCACATTTTGGCTAGCTGGAACTGCCAGTCAACTACAGACGTATAGTCGACGTGTGCATTCCACTTTCGAGGCCAAGGAAGGCTAGGATTTACATTTCCAAGCGGAAAATCGCGCGGAATCGGCCTTTTCACTCTATTTAAACACTGTGCGGATTCCGAGCAAATATCAGCATCCTTTCGATTCTCGATAATGCGTTTTGCTACCTTCTTCGTCCTCTTCTCTGCTGCTTCTGTTCTTGCCATCCCTTTCAAGCGCGATGTTGACACTGTCAAGGCCGATTTCGCTACCATGGACACTCAGCTCACCAATCTGAACGACGCCATCAGCAGCTTCCCCAGCTCAGGAGGAACCCCCGCACAACTTTTGGTGAGTTTGTTGCATTGGCGTCGTTTAGCTGTTGTTCTCTGGTCTTATTCCAATTAGGCCATCCACAGCGCGGCATTCACTCTCGACAACTCAGTGAAGAAAACCACCGCTGACATCCAGTCCACCGCTGCATTCAACCATGATGATGGCAAATCTTTAATAGACAGGTTTGAGGCTAGGTTCCGGAAGACCATATTTTTCATAGTGCGAGATATAAGATCCATCGGAAGGGAAATCAAGGGTGAGCATGAACAACCGCGCGTCTTTTCGTAATGTTTTCTTACGAGACTATCTTTCCCTCACAGATTTGGAGCCCACACCTGGCGAGATTCTCCGAGTCATCGAGGCTCTTGACACCGATTTCTCTGACCTCTTCGATGCCTTCATTTCCAAGGTTCCTGTGAGTGGGAATTGTGCAACTCTAGACCGCACGACTCATCACTTTTACCCAGTCCGACCTTGAGCCTGAGCTCACTGCGATGAAGGACAGCATTGCATCTGACTTCGCACTGACTATCGCCGCGCTCTCTCCTTCCAATTGACCTGGTGTCACGTCCTTTTCCTTTGGCGCATCGAGAACGCTGCCAAACGATGAAGACTCGACAGGGGAGTTTGTGTCACATTCTCACCTCTACGTACTTGTGAATATTCGCCGCTCATTTCCTCTTTCTTTCATCCTATCCTGCGCTGTGTTTACCGTACAGATATCTCAGAAGACTATAAGTATTGTATGCAATTTATCTTGATTATGTCTGCTCATGCCTTCGTACCATCACCGTTGGACTCTTTCTCCTTTGGCACAGCAGTTCAAGATGATTTCAGTGATGTATTCGAGTACATAGCTATTTTATCATCCTTGTCTACGCGGGCAGCTGCAGCCTGTATGAATGGTAACATGTATTCACCCGGGTGGGTGTGTTTACGCCAGCTAAACATGAGCTCTGCCAGCAGTGATACTCTTTGGTGACAAATGAGGTCACTGTTTTCACGCCCAAGGATCGAGACTGCTGAATTTATGGGGCCTTATGGGTGTTTGTGTGAGCAAAAACTTCCGACTTGGCGCCGAGCGCGATCCGCGCTTAGACTTGGACTTCCACGACCGATTTTTTCCCCCTTCATCTGTTCGAACCTACGCTCACTCTCGTCGGTTCATGAATTAACGGACCAACATGTGCTGTTCAAAATTGACTATGGGTGACCTGAACCCGGCCTCTTACGCTGGATCAGCTCACCTCAGCGTCGTTGAAAAGGCACCTTAATACGAATAACGGTTGAGATTGTTTTTATCTCGATGGTGCCTCGAAGCCTTTCCCCCCATCATTTTTCTTAGCGCCTTAGACCCTTCAGGGATGGAGCTATGGACGTGATAACAAAACAAACAAAGGTGCGTGTGTTTGCCATATGTTTCGTGTGTCTGAGAAGCTGACAACCTTTCGATACTCGTTAGAAGGCTATTCGTACCGTACCGTGCCATATACAATCTCTAAGGCTTCGCGGCGATGAAGGTCGTGCGAAGGTTCATAGGATGACGAGAAGGTCCTGACCCAGCGTTGAGTTGGAGTGCGTAGCTTTGATTCTTCAACCTTGCTAAACGTGTGCTGATGATCTGGTTTTTAACCAGCCGCCCTTCTTTGTCTATTGATCAGCTCGATACTCAACGCGAAATGTTAAACGTTAAACCCTGGATCTTACTCGTTGACATCTGGTCTCTCCCCAACTTTATCGCGCAAGGACCCACTCTCTATCTTTTGATCCATGGTTCATCCGGGGTATGGCGTAAACGAGATGCACTCGTGAAGAGTTACACTTCCCTCCCTCATAGCTGCAGAAACACTTGAAATCGGATGGAGGGGAGTGTTTTGGGTCCGCATGTTATGCAGATGGATGAGGATGTGAGTAGGAAGAAAGGGTTGGGGATTTGGGAGAGGGAGTCGCTTGGTTCTGGTAAGTGTGACGTTCTCTACTTGGAGTTTGCATATACTGATGATGACCTACGATTCTTACGCTCACAATCGTCGACACGGTTGAAGAAGCTATCGACGCAGTGAACGATTCTGATTACAGCTTGCTTGGTTTGGACGAGGTATCTGTACCTGGCGAGGAAGGTCGCTAAGGCAGTTAGAGCTGGATATACGAACGTTAATGGGAGCACGATACATCTTGAACCGGCGTTGGGGCGGGCTGGGCTGGGGTGCGTACCTTTCACGACCTATCACTTCAATCTCTCTCACGGTTTCACCTACGAAAAGTGTGTCGTCGTACATCCTGGCCCAGACTCTGCAACTTGAGGCGGCTGCTTTTACTTGTCATAGTTAGATCGAGTGTATATGGTGAAAAATGAACTGTAATATTTCACTAACCGTATTGGCAGACTATGCGATTCGGTATGGGGTATTCACCCGAGACGACAACTCAGGACGTGGAGATAGAGTTAGATAGGAAAGCGAAGGCGACTAGCTCGCTTTCCTCAACAACTGGTACTGAATCGTGAACGGATTACTCGGTGAGCGTTCGATAGGTACCACTCGATCCATATCGGGATGTGCCACTGACAATCGAGAATTTAAAGAGGCAGCAGGAATGTGTGTCAGCACTTCGTATTGAATCATAATGCGAATTCTCATTCTCCATCTGTCACTTCACTGCGAATGCATCGCCTCAGAGCCTCCACATTTTGGCTAGCTGGAACTGCCAGTCAACTACAGACGTACAGTCGACGTGTGCATTTCATCTGCGGGGCCAATGGAGGCTAGGATTTACGTTTCAAAGCGGAAAATCGCGCGGATCCGGACTTTTCACTATTTAAACACTGTGCGGAATCCGAGCAAATATCAGCATCCTTTCGATTCCCGATAATGCGTTTTGCTACCTTCTTTGTCCTCTTCTCTGGCGCCTCTGTCCTTGCCATCCCTTTCAAGCGCGATGTTGACACTGTCAAGGCCGATTTCGCTACCATGGACACTCAGCTCACCAATCTGGACGACACCATCACCAGCTTCCCCAGCTCAGGGGGATCCCCCACGCAACTTTTGGTGAGTTTGTTGCATTGGCGTCGTTTAGCTGTTGTTCTCTGATCTTATTCCGATTAGGCGATCCACAGCGCGGCATCCGCTCTCGACAACTCAGTGAAGAAAAGCACTGCTGACATCCTGGCCACCGCTGTATTCAACCATGCTGACGGCGAATTTTTGATAGCAAAGTTAGCGGATAGGTTCCAGATAACCATATATTACGTAGCGCTAGGTATAAAAGGCATCGCAGATCAGCTCAAGGGTGAGCATGAACAACCGCACGTCTTTTCATAATGTTTTTCCTATACTTAAGACTATCTTTCCCTCACAGGTACGGAGCTTGATGGACCGGAGTTCACACGTGGAGAAACTCTCCAGGCCATCAAGACTCTTAACACCACTTTCTCCGCCCTCTCTAATGCCCTCATTCCCAAGCTTCCTGTGAGTAGGAACTGTGCAACTCTAGACCGCACAGTTCATCACTTTTATCCAGTTCGTCCTTGTGCCTGCGGCCACTAAGATCAAGGAAAGCATTGCATCTGACTTCGCACTGGCTATCTTCCTTTTAAATTGACCCGGTGTCACGTCGTTTTTCTTTGGCGCATCGAGAACGCTCCCAAACGATGTTGATGAAGATTCGACAGGGGAGTTTGTGTCACATTCTCACCTCTACGTACTTGTGAATATCATTCGCCGCTCATTTCCTCTTATTTTCTCATTCTTTCATCCTATCCTGCGCTGTGTTCACTGTACAGATATCTCAGAAGACTATAAGTATTGGACGCATTTTTGTCTGCTCGTGCCTTCATACCATCACCGTTGGACTCTTTCTCCTTTGGCACAGCAGTCCAAGATGATTTCAGTGATGTATTCGAGCACATAGTTACTCTTTCATCCTTGTCTACTACGCGGCCCACTGTTGAACTTATGGGGCCTTGTGGGTGTTTGTGTGAGCAAAAACTTCCGATCGGATTTGACGCCGAGCTCGCGCTTAGAAGCGGACTTTCATGACCGGTTTTTCCCATTCAACTTTTCGAACCTACGTTCACTCTCGTCAGCTCACAGGCTGCTCAGAAGGCCGCCTGAATCTCTCAACTGTATCAGGAAGCTCGTCAGCTGGTTTCCGTACGTGCTCTCAGTCGAATCTGTGGCTTCGCAACCTCACCAAACTGCATAAGCTAGCCCTGTAACTCCGAACATTGACTACGGATCTTCCCTCTCAACGGATTCTCAGGAACCGGCTCACTTTTCTTGAATGATGAATCATGAACACCTCCTAAAAGCACGTAGAACCTCAGGATACGAAAGGAAAAATGCAAAGAACCCGACGTATGTTCCACCTTCCCCGACCCCGTCACTGAGCTGTGGTTGCGGTATCTCGGCGCCAACGCCAACGCCTCATACTCCACAATCTACCGTGATTGCGAAACGCAAACCTGGCGCTTTGATTATGTCGCCAGATGATCTCGTAGACTGTCCTTGTTGATGGTTTGATAAAACTCGAAAAATTTGTATCCCGAGGAATCATAGCCCTCTACTGTAGAGTCTAGTAATATGTCGTGAGCGAGAAATTTTAGACCAACTGATTGCCTTGGTCGTGCAAGGCGTTGGAAGGACGGGGAATCAAAAACGGGGTGAGGGTAAATTGCAAATAACGTTCGATGTGGTATGGAGGACCAGAGAGTAGAATGAGGAGGCGTATCAGAGCAAATGAAGAGACGAGAAAAGGTAAAACGATATAGTTACTCGACAGCAACAACGACAACAAACGACGGCAGCAAAAGACAATGAGGTAGTGGGGACTGAGAACGAGCAGGTGTGAGCTTAATAGCCCCCTCTCACACCTCCGTCGCCTCGCCTTCGTCGTCGCTCCCGCCCATGTCCACATCATCCCCCGCGTTCTACTTTGACCTCCTTGCCCTCGTCCCCGCTTCAGCAGCCTTCCTCCCCCGTGTCGTCACCGTGATCATGGTCAGACAGCGGGGTGCTATCTCTAGATTTCCTGCCGCCACTGTTGTTGCCAGCTCCGGACCTGTGCTCCGTCTCGTCTTCGGGCATGCTATGGAGCATACGAAAAGATCCAACGGTGGCGTCCATGCTACGTGAGGCCATAGACTCAGGGGAGCTGAAATGCGGACTCGGAGTGTAATCGTGTTGCAAAGAATTATACATATCAGTAACAGTTGAGCCGGGCTGGACCTCGGCGACGACTCCTCTTGGGCATCAAAGGGTGCCTGCAAGTCCATCCGGAGAGCAGCGCGTTGCGAGAATTCTGGATATCCGATCGAAGAAGGAAAAAAACACGTTGGTGGGTAAGGAAGGTCATCATTGCACAGTTGCATGGGCACGGGCGAATAATCGTATGATAGTGGCATTTGGACTGGGTGACGAGAAAGTGGCCGAGGCCTGACCTCGCTATCCGGACTGACAGAAGAAGTATACCCATGCAAAACGTCGTCTTGAGAGCGTTCCCAACCCTGGAGACTTGGATTCATGATTGAATGTCGAGGCAGAGGGCTAAGGAACAGCAAGCTTGGGAAGATTGATTCAGCTTTCGCGTTGGAACAAATGTAGCAGTACCTCGGATGGAAAACGACCGGTGAGTGGTTGGAGAAACTTGTACCTATTCGCCTTCGGTCTCCCTCTTCTACTGTTCTTGACAGGTAGTGGTAAGCGCAGCGATTCCTTCTGTTCTCAAGATCGCATTGCAGTCATAGAGGATGAGGCGAAGGCAGCCTGGGTGATTATAATGAGTCCTTGAACGAAGAGACGACTGAAAGAAGACAAGACCGGCAGATGTCAATCAATCCCGAACGAGGACAAGGGTGTTCTCTAGTCAGTCACTCGAGTTTTTCACAGTGAAGAAGGCAAAGAAAGGAAAGGGACACATAACGACAGTAAACAAAAAAGCGGGTAAGTGTTTGCCACACGTTTGCCACATTTCTGTTCTCGCCCTCTAAAATTGAATGACATCATTAGCCATTGGCCTACAACCAGAGGGACAGAGGGGCAAACCTCGTGGCAGGAAGATTTCTTAGCAAGTACGCAGTAGAGGTACTTTAAGAGGACCGATCGCGCTGACTTGCTTTTAACCTAGCAGATTGACAACACCGGACAAAGCAATAACGACCCTGAGAGAGCCCGCGAGATACAGCGGAATTTCGATAGATAGCGACCAGACGGAAGTAGGGGGCCCCGTCAATGTAAGCTCGAGGTGTTCAGGTGACATGGGGAGAAGGACTGTCGATTTTCGACGATCTACAGAGTATCTTGTCGACTATTAGTATAAAAGCGCAGAAAGGACGGTTGATTGGGGATGTTCAGAGATGGAAGTTGATGTTGTTGAATTCGTGGCCGTAGCGCTATCAACTCAAAAGACGCGTCAACGATTATCGATTATTGATGATGATAATGGCCGGCGTCGGCGGGGGTGGGGTGAGAAAAGAACAGCATCACTGTGGTGGCAGTGCTCGGATGAGTAGTAGTAGTAGTAGTATAACGCAAGGCGCCGACAAGCGGCACGGCCCGCTACTGGCTGCCTTTAAGACCTCATACAAGAAGACAGATTCACCCAAGGCCTCGACCATACATACATTAGACAATTCTAATCCCCCTGCTGGTCTTCGCTCGGCCTTCGGCCAGCTCCTCCCAGCAGGGGGAAGGGGGGGAACCCCCCCCCCTCCTGTAGCAACCTTTTTGAAAATTCAAACCTGGGCTGAAACACGACATATCGCAAAAGTTTCGATCACAGGACCGCATGAGATCTGTCATGCATTCATGGCTTGCAACGCTCCGAGAGTTTTGTTGTCTGGCTTCCTGGCCTTGCTTTCTCCCTTCCACCACTTGCCTGTCAACACCTCTCGGTCTCTTGCGCTGTTTTGGCAAGAAATCAACAAGTGGTAATTCTGATGCCGGGCTCAATCCATGCAATGGTAGATGTATGGCACAGGTCTTGTGTATGGAAGCCACAAGGGCAGGGTCATTCAAGCAGGGACTAAGCATTTTTATCCCAATGGTAGAACTTAAGATACATGTCCTGTACGGTGTTTAGTTTACTAGCGGTCCGTCGGGCCGCAATACAAGTTGGCAGAGTAAGAATCGACATCGTGATCGTGAGTAAAAAATCGGGAGCGTGGGTAGAAAGTCACGTTCAGAGGTGATCGAATGATGCGGGAAACGCTTGCGGATTC